>CM017897.1:24021485-24267855 GCA_008369825.1 Triplophysa tibetana
TCCACAAACACCACTTTCACTTTATTTATTTCATACTTACATGTTTACATTTGATAAAAACGTGTTGTTTGAAGTGTACACTGTTAAAAAAATGAAACATTGGATCAACTTAAAGATGTACTTTAAATTGTAACACTTAAAAAATTAAGTTTTTTCCAACTGTTCATTTTTTACAGTGTATATTGGATTAGGGGTAACATGCGTGATTTTGTGCGCTGTAACATTCAACACTTTTCTCTCTCAGCAGGACTCTATCTGTTGATCCAGAACATCTCATGTCATTATGTTCTCATCCAGGAGAGCATGAGCTGGGATGAAGCACAAGCTTACTGCCGACAGAATCACATTGACCTGGCCACTGTTCAGAGCACTGAAGACTGGACATATATACAGAGAGATGTTCAACCTCCATTGACTTCAGCTGTCTGGACTGGACTGTACAGTGACATTACCAGCTGGCGTTGGTCTCATCAAGATGAGATGATGTCCTTTGTAAATTGGGGCTCTGGAGAGCCAAACAACTACGCTGGAATACAGACAGAAGCTGGAATGCGCACTGGCAAATGGAAGGATCTAGAGGACTATTTTCAAATTCCCTTTTTCTGCTACAATGGTAAGAAATAAAGCTGACACGTCTGAAGAATGATTAAGTTATTCAATATATAAAGGCGTATGTATGAAACTGTTTATATAAACAAATAAGACATTATGTAACACTCTGTTGGGGCTACAGACGTAACTGAGTTGTAGCCATCAGAATGGTCTTGACTTTTATTCAGCAGTATTCATTCATACACAAATCAGGTGTATATATGAGTTTGTGTCTGAAACAAGAGAGGCGTAACAATATAATATAATATAATATAATTTTAATTCTCAACAGTTAACAATCTAAATTGGAACACCCAAATCCGGCCCACACCTTAAACCTCAGAAGTGGCATCAGCTGTTTTTTTTCTTTTGAAAAGTGTTATCGTCATCATTTAACATTTGTACATCTCATTCACGTGACTTTTATCCAGCACATATTAATGACTTTCACATAAATAAAAAAAGACCAGTAAGTGAATCCACGGAAAGAGAAGTCATACGAAGTAAAATCAAACATAGCGTTAGTTCTGGCAGATCACGTGAGTCTAGCTTGGCCTCTCACTATATACTTGGTGTTTCAAGTCTGACGTCATCAGGCAAAAGTGTTTTTTGGCAATTTTAACAATCATAGGTAGTTCAGATGGTTAGAGTAAGGTTATGGTTAGGGTGTGGGTTGGGGTAAAGGTGTTGTGAGACTTGAAACACCAAGGATTTAGTCAAAACCAACAAGCCACGCCCACTGATCTGACTCGAAACACCAAAGATTTAGTGAGAGCCTCTAGCTTGCATCAGCCGATCACATCAGGCTCAGCTAATCAACGTTAACCGATAGTCATACAAGACACACTGTACTGCATTCTACTTAACATGCCATTCTTTTGGGCCTTATCAGCAGCTTAATCGACTTGAATTTGATATTGCAATCATATGCACTGTAAAAAAATATTCTTCAGTGTTAGTAAGTACCAGAGGTGGGACCAAGTCATTGTTTTCAAGTCACAAGTATGTATCAAGTTTTTCCATTCAAGTCCTCAAGTCATTTAGAGTCCCAATCAAGTCCCAAGTCAAGAGAAACGAGTCAAAGTCAAGTTGAAAGTCTTAAATGTTAATGGAGTTTAATCAATATCACTCTTCTACCCACAAAATCACCATTATTCTGATCAGTGTTTGCTTAAGATGGAGCCTTGACTCTTTTACCTTAATGTTAACTATGGAGGCTTCTGACTGTTGTAACTATGTTAAAATGCAATTTTTAGTCCAAAGCAGGCTTAGGCAGAAGCTTAAGGAGTGGTTCATTCAAAATGGATTCCTATTGACTTTTCATAACAGGTAAACTGTATGCGAACTTATTGAATCTACTAAATAAAATTGGGGCAACAATTTGCTCTCAATCAGATTGAGTAGAATTAATTCTATGTTTTTAATTCTTGAATTTACCTATAAATTGTCAGAAACAGTAGATTATTGTGCTCAGTTCATGCTTTATTGTTTAATTATTCCATTTTTATTAGTCATAATAAGTATTTCACACATCTCTCCTGATACTTTTTTAAGAGATAAATCTGGTTTGTCAACAAATTTTATGTCAGGTAAAGAAAAAGTGTTCTAGCATACAATAACCACATTCAAAACCGCTTTGGCATCAAAACACAAAAATCAAAGAGCACAACCAAAGCAAAAACTGATCACCAGAATGGTGACTTCAAATTAACGTTTTCGAATAAAGGATTATAATGGTGTTTGTGGAGTATTTCAATTGTAAACTCAATTGCGAATTTGTCAAACAAAAGCGTTTGGATGTTGAACCAGTACAAAGAATAAAAATCAACTTTTGCCCATATTTGGGTCCTCTCTGCTTTATTTGTTTTGTTTTTGGCTGACATGCGTCATTACTTTGGCCCAGATCTGGCAAACCGCCCAAGTGCCATCATTCCATGCCGTATGTGGGCCAGATGAGGCGGTATGGGGTGTAAGGTTTGGGCCGGATTTGGGCCGTAACAATTTGCTAGTGTGGTTTCTAGCTGGGGAACGAGTGGCAAATCTCATTAGTTATTAACAACATATGACCAATATTCAAGGAATATTGGAACCAAAATGTATGTTTTTAGTAGGGCTTTCTATGACATCTTCTGAAAGTCGGATATTGACATTGTATGATGCCATCTAGCTTCTGGAGTTAACTCCACTTGCCAATAGCCCAAGATCCAATGTGCTGAAACCTCTTGCTGAAAGTAAATGTGTAGGCTGTCTTGGATCTGAGGTGATGGATAAGCTCCATTGAAGTCGACAGTTCATACACGTTCAACATATTTAGTCTTTATGTTTATACCTAATAATTTATGAAGCTGTTGCCAGTGGAGGAATTCGAAGAAGATTGTCGTCATTTCGACCCAAATCTGGTCTTAATCAATACATTCCAAATAGTTAACTTTCCGGAGAAGTTCACGCTGAATGTTAAACACCTTCAATCCACCATTGGTCCGTATGGCCGTTGTGTAATTGGTGGGTGTTCTGAAGTACTGCCTGCTCCGTGTGAATCTCAAACTTTACTAAACCGCCATCGTTGTGATTAGTGTTTGCTTAATTTATATTTGCGCACTTGGCAGATGCTTTTATTCAAAGTGATTTACATTGTTTTATCCTATACATTTATTTCTAAATGTATGCAAAACCCTGGGATCAAACCAACGACGTTGGTGTTGTTAGTGCCACGCTCTGACGACTGAGCCACTGGAAAGTAGTTAATGTCTTGACTCTTGTGTTTAAATATCTGGATGTATTTGACCTCCCATGTGTTTAAGGATCATGCCCAACTCCCAGCATGCATTGCAGTTGATCTGTTTTAGTCTATTGGTTGTCATTGTTATTGTGTTTCACACACTGATTCTTGATGTCTAATTGATTAAGCAATGTGACATCATTTTCAACATTTCAAAAGCTATAAAGAATATGATATGTGGCTGTTTCATTCAGCTATGACTATGCAAAAACCTTTCAGATCTAATTGACTAGTTCTCACACATATTCTCAGTTGACAAGGGTATGTTAAAGAAATATGATTTAATGTGTACACTAAAAATGTAATAGTAAAAGACAACGTCCCGAGTAGATTTTGGAGCTTAAACCTGTAAGACAGAACTCTTGTGTCTATTTCAAGGCCATTATAAGCTAATGAGAACAATAATCTAATAAAAGATCAAAACAATAAATGTCATCTTCTGCATACAGGGACCGCTGCATGAAAAAAACCTGTTTGCTCAACTCTTTCTGGTGTGTCTTATTATTACAGAGAAGGAAACGGGAGCGAGCAGGTTTGTTTTCATCACAAGCCTGAAGACCTGGCGTGAAGCTCAGAGTTACTGCAGACAACATCACACAGATCTGGCCACCATCCTAAGTCAAAGTGAGAATGACCAGCTGCAGCAGGTGATGCAAGGGGTGTCCAGAGGATGGATCGGTCTGTTCCGAGACTCGTGGAAGTGGTCAAATGGAGCAAATATCAACATGTCCTCAATTAACTGGATGACTGGACAACCTAACTTTGGTGGGCTGAATAACCGGCCTTGTGCTGTTATATATCCTAATGGTTCCATAGATGATCGACTTTGCTCTGATGCCCTGCCTTTCATCTGTGAGATCTCTAAGTGATGCTTAATTCCAACCTATGTTTCAACATTTAGGCATTTTAGGCATTTGGCAGACGCTTTTATCCAAAGCGACTTACATTGCTTTATCCTATACATGTATACTTAGGTTTGTGCAATCTTCTGGGATCGAACCCACAACCTTGCGTTGTTAACGCAATGCTCTTACCACTGAACTAAAGGAAAATCAAATGCTTAACATACCACATACATGCTTTCTCATGTTCCTAATTTTGAAACTGGCACTTTCTGGACTGCACAGTAGGGTTGACAAATAGGGAAGACATTGGGGTAGTTTAACACTCATATAACTTTTTTTTCCTGACATATTTTAGTAATATGTGTTTTTAGTTTTTGTACCATATGATCATTTTAAAGTATCTAGCTAAATAAAAAGCTTGCGCTTAGTGACCACTTCATCATGTACCGTTTTTAAACTTGTGGCATGGATTTAAACAGATGAACAGAGTGACCGGCAAGGGCCAAGTGCCCAGAGAAATCATTTTGATGAAAATTGAAGACAACGCATGAAAATGCAAGAGATTTGTCTGTTTTTGATGAGACATGCAAAAACTGTTCCGCTGGCTGGTTTTCTAAGTTTCTGTTCAGAGTTATAAGTAACCCCCAGACTAATGGTGGAACTTTGTGTCTTAAGACTGTTCTGGTGGTGACCAACTCATCGAACCACCATGTGATCAGTATTTGATTAAGTTGAGCTCTTGACATTTGTTGAGTTAATTGTCTTTCAGTGCTTGAGACGATGATTAATAAAATCACTTGTACATTGAAAAATTCTGCAAGGGGCCCTTTAGCCGTGTGTCCACCGAGGCGTTTACGGCTGCGGCCGGCACGTTTTTTCAAATGTTTTCAACAGTATCGCCGTGCTTTTAATAAAAGCCATCAGTTGACGTTTTTTTCCGCGCTCAGCGTTGGTGCTATAGATTTTTCCCACGATCAGCGCTGGCGTTTGACCGAGTGCCCGGAGTTGAAAAATGCTCAACTTTGAGAAGAACGCTGCGCCTGCAGCGGGGGTTTTTGGCCGAGCTCCTGCCGTTTCCAGCCCCGTCAATGCACCTCGGTGGACACTCCCCTTAGGCTAGCCCTCAGTGGGCCTGTAAAGTGCCAGCACAGGCTTGCTTGTAGGGTATGCTGTATTGCCATTCATTGTGTTAGTTTTAAAAGATGAATCCTCAGATAGATCTTGGGTAGGTTAACTTGCCTAAGGCCTGATTCACATTTCGCGTCTTTTCCGCGTTCATATTCATTATTTTAAATGTTGAAGCGCGGCATGGCCGTGGAAATATGGGGCTCTTTTTTTCAGGAGCGTGGGCGAAAAATCCCAACTTTTCAGAAAGGCGCATGCACACCGCAGGTCATGTGACAAGAACCAACCAGCCAATAAAGACAAGCTCAATGAAAATGGAGATGCAGATGATCACCGGATTACTAAATCTAGTAGCAGATAGCTACTCAATGGCAATCTAGGCTCATGGTTGCTTAGCGACGACAAACGCCAGGAGAGTGCAAAGTCCAAGCGCTTTAAAAAAAAGGAGAGTGCAGCTCGTTTAATGTTGTTTTCCTCAAATTAATCAATACAACTTATAATGTTCTTACAGATTCAAAAAAGCAGATTGTGAGATTGGAGGTGAAATCTGACAAGAATGTGAATGATCCTGCAGTGATGGAGAGCATCTTACAGAGGGTGAGTAATAAACCAGCGGGCATGAAAATAACAAGAAACATAATTTAGAAAACCTTCAAATTTAAAGTGCAACCTTGTCAATGTTATCATATCCTGTTAATGACAAAATTGTAATTCTGTAGTTGTGAAGGGAGCTAAATGTATTAAATGTTTGGTGTATAAAATATACGCAAGTATTTGTCACTGAAAACACATAAACAACAGCAATGTATTTAGTGCTCAAGATACGAGTGAAAAGCTTCTGCGGCAAAGCAAAGGCTCTCAGTGAATGTGAGAAATGTATAGGCTAAAAATCAGATTTATATACATGCAACTTTAGCAGTTGTGAGAAGGGTGGAGCTTCTAGTGCCAGAGAAGCCACTCTGATTGGCTGTTTAACTTGAACCAATACATAAAAAGGAAAACTGAACCCATCATCAGGAGAACAACACACAGTGATATAAATGACCGAAAAAAAAATAGAATTCTACTTTGAAGATTTCAATAAAAATCTATTTTGAAGTGAACTACTCCTTAAGCTTCTGCCTAATTTTCCTTTGGCCCGACAATTGCAGTTTAACACAGTTTCGACAATCAGAAGCCTACCTAGTTAACATTAGGGTAAAAGAGTCAAGGCTCCAACCCAACCAAACCAAACACTGATCACAATAATGGTGATTTTTGTAGGTACAAAAGTGATATTGATTCTATTCCATTAACTTTCAAGCCCTGCAACTTGGCTTGAACTCGCCTCTCTTGACTTTGGACTTGATTGGGACTTGAGATGACTTGAGGACTTGAGACTTGAATGCAAAGACTTGAGACTTACCTATGACTTGAAAACAATGACTTGGTCCCACCTGTGCTTTCAACAAAACCAATATTAAGTGTTAACCCTGCAAACAAAGGCAAGTCCAAAAGACGTCTTTTCAACGTTGTTGATGACGTTTTATAGACGTCCCCTGAGGAGCCAGAATGTAAGTTTTTACAACGTCTTTTTATGACGTCTTCTGAATGTGCTATTGTTGTCCAGGTGATCTCTAGAATTGTATTGGACTCACATCCCTTTTGAACCTGCAATTATTGTAGAAATTTAATGAATCCACCATTTTTGTGTCACAGCGTGACCTCTCTGTACTGAAATGTAAAAGACTGAGGAATCACTGACACACATTTTCACACAGTCCGAAGGAATTAAACATTCTCAAGTCTAGTTTTGAACTTGAGAAAATGAACTGGATAAAAAAACTACTTCATATTTAGTTTTAAGCAACACTAAACTAATGTTTGTTAATTTTAGAAAAAGTATGAAAATATTGTGTTATGAAATAACCCAGATTTTTTTAATTCAATTATTTTCATGCTCCCATGTATTCTTTAGGTTTGCTTTTGTTGGAATTCAACAAACACTGAAATATATGACTGCAGTACATGCAGGATTTAAATGATTTAGGATGTTAAAAATATAGAAAACACGCATTCATTACTGAAGACTAAAAGATTAAAAATAAATATATATATTGTTGATTATAGGCCTTTATATAGTAATTTTGTGTTTTTGATTTTACTGATGTTTTACGCATTAATAAAGCGGTTATGTAAACTGGACATAAACAGAAGCCTGTAAAGTGGGATAAGAACAATCCCCAAAAAATGAGTCAATACCTATTGGTGTTAAACTTACACTGAAGCAGAGGCTTTCTGGTGTGAAATGTAAATTAATTCATGCAGTTAAATAATCAAGCGAGTTCACATTACAAGTGATGATTGATCATTAATGATGAACACCTGCTGATAACAAACACAATCACTGAAGAAAACATCAACAATAAGAATTCACTCTGATAGTGTTTAGTGTTTCCTTTAGTTGGATTCTTGATCATTTTTTCCAGTAATGAAAGTTATTCTCCAGGTGTAATATTGTGCTTTATTGGTGTCTTTATTACAGCAACACTGAAAGAATAAACATCAACATATATCAATAGTCCAAGAGTAAGATATTAACTAAAGGATCACTGTTCTCTATAATGGTGACCTCAAAATCTACTGTTCTTTTTCATGTTTTCTTCAGTGATTGTGTTTGTTAACATCAGGTGTTCATCATTAATGATCAATCATCACGCTCAACAGGTTAAAATGTCGCCTATTGCAACCAAATAATAGATGTTTGATAACAGCACAAAATAAAACTGCAAAATCTCCGGACATAATAAATGAATCAAACTTTACTGTACAATTATTTTTAAATGTTGTTTATAATAAACTCAAGGCAAGTGTGCAGTGCGTCTAAACATCCTTTGCACAGTATTTTTCTTTCTTCATAGCATGTAGCTTCTCTGTTACAAACTAAAGCCGCTGTGTGAGTGAAAAGTGACGTTGGTTCCAGTCAATAGAAAAATACTGAATTTTTGGTGTTATTATTTTAATTCTCATTGGGTGGGCATTACATACGTTTAGGTGGGATATAAGGTCCCTATTATGGCCATCAATTTGGGATGAGATCTGTTTGTTCGTATTTGGCCCTAGTTTGTCTGATGTCTCTGAATTGTTATAAAAGGACACTCAAAATGCTTGACGGATGTTAAAAACGCAGAAAATCTAACCCGGTCCGAATTGTTTTATGACGGATGAAATATTGGAGGCAGTGTGTAAATGTGATTGACACAACGTGAGGTCATGTTTCTTTTTTAACTTCCGGAAATTTCGGACTCAATGTGCAATGGTCTTAAGAGTGTGTGTCATGATTGTGTGTGTTGTGTAGATTCAGAAGAAACTGACAGATTTGGGCGTACACAAAGACACAACAGTGACCTGGAGAGTGCAGCCTGATGGAAATGTTTTCACACCAAAACACGAAGATGAAGAGAAACAGAAAGTGTGTTCAGACTTCTGACCGATCACGACACAGTCGTTGTGTTTAAAGACGTCATTTTCATCACTTGAGAGAAACTTTGAAATACATGTTTTATAGGATTTGGAATTACATGTAAACGTTTATAATAACTTCAGTTAGTCTCATTATTTTGTTATCCAGTGAAATATATTTAGTTATTCTTGATCGATCTTAGAATTCAGCTTTGAAGATGTGTGTTATTAATGATATTATAGTGACTGTAGCGTGACAATCGATTAAACTACAATCAAATGATTACAGATTAAGACAATGACATGTGACAATGTGAGTTAAATGTTTATATTCTGTGTGTTTTATCTTGTGTGTTTGGTGAGGTGTGTAGACTGTAGCAGCTGAACATGAAATGCTTTTAGATCAAAACTTTTACAACATACAGTAGTAGTATCACAACATATAGTAGTAACATGTATGAAGGGTAATTCAACATTTGAGAAACTGTTTTGAATCATTTGGTTGTTTGAGAACATGAATATAAATTAAAGCTTCTTTATAAACACTGAACATATAATGATCTATGAAAATATTTGTGTTGAAGTGAACTGTGCAAATACATAAATAAATAATAAAACATGTTAAACATATTGTTGAATGATGTTTCTCTGTGTCTCAGCAATTGCTTCTGCCTCTCAACAACACAATAAGATATTTTTATATTTTGTGTAGTCGACTCTGTGCTGGTTTGTATTGGCCGCCTCCAGTTTCCCTTTGGTTTTTCCTCCAGCTAATGCTGTGACGTAAGTGTGACGTTGACACTAAAAGGGTCTTTGGTTTACTTCATACATTTGAAAAAACATCTGCAAACTTAATAACTAAATAATTGAATAACAGAATTATATTAGTGAAGGTTTTTAACAGGGTCCCATATTAGATAAAAGGATAATATTCGTAACACAATTATACTTATCATGTGAGGCGACAAATATATTCCAAATAAACAACTAAAGCTTGAAAATAGTTTGTGGTCTTCTGCATGATCGTGGTGGTCTTAATGTTTAATTCAAATCATTTCATTTGTTATTTAATCCACAACGTTTCCATTAACATTTATTTATCAAAGCAATCTTAGATTTTTCTTACAATTTTGACGTTAACAAAAAGCTTTAAGATGATTGAATTTTCACAGGAAATTCCTTCTGGTGTGATGTATGAATTTTAAACATTTCCCCAAAAGCTTTATTTTTATTAAAAGCTGTTACATGTAGGCTAAAATTTTACATTTTAACTTTTTATGAACTGTGTCTGTAATTTTTTTTACTATTGTTGAATTGTTTTGGTTTAAGAAAAATTGTGAATTCAACAGATCATGTCACAACTCGAAGTTTGCTTATTTTAAACAGCAATTAAATGGAAAATGTGAAACAACAC
The DNA here is from genome assembly GCA_008369825.1 of Triplophysa tibetana. NCBI lineage: Eukaryota > Metazoa > Chordata > Actinopteri > Cypriniformes > Nemacheilidae > Triplophysa > Triplophysa tibetana. The sequence goes on from CM017897.1 coordinate 24,031,681, forward strand.
ATTTAATTTGAAAAAAAAGTGTATCTGTTGACACCGTGTCCACACCGGATGTGACGTGGCGCGATGTGGTGACAAGCAATAACAGAACAAATTAGAACCCATCTTGGATGGGTTTTGTACTATACACCCAACTTTTTATATTAAACATTGTTGAGATTCATAAGTTGAAATTTTAAGTATCTTGTGTTTAAATAATATGAAACTTTTTTGGTACATTAAGGTTATCAGTAACATAGGTGCTTCGAAGCTTTTGACACAGTGCTCTACTTCACCATTTGGTGGTCAATAAAAATTCCTTCACCGACTGTGTAACGCAGATGTTTTGTACATAGAAATGTTATTATAAGCTTTATTTGTATATTTAATATATAATTTAATAAAATACACAGTAGAACTCAAAGTAACAAAGAAAAATAAGCACATCCAGTTCTTATCATGATTAACATGAATAATAATTTAATATATATGAACACTTCCAAAATTAGATTTTTTAAATTTCAGTTTTTTTCAATGGTGCATTCTAAAAAATATAAAAAATACAGCAATCTAACACAAAAAAATATTATTAAAAAGTTTGGAACCAATCTCTTCATATATATAACTAAATATACACAGTATATATATAATAAATAATAAATTATTATATGGTATGGATGTGGATACAATTTGGTTGGTTGGTGTTGCCCTTAAATCCAACAGCCTGTAAACCTTAAATACAACAGATTAACCCACAAAACTAATGGATACTAAAATACTCAGTATTATTAAATAGTGTAAACTATAACAACACATACATACAAAATGTAATAGTACATGAAAATCTAAACTTAAAATGGGTGACTTTTTTACATTTTAATGACTTTATTGCTCATTCTTTGAAGCAAATAGATAGTTTTTAATGTCCCAAAGGACATTTCTTTATTATTTATCTGTATTTGACCCTCTCCCCAGATGGTGCAGACTGGTGCTCTGCTGTTTGAGTATCGTTGCTCAGAGCGTTTTGATGTTTGGAGCGTAAGTATATGAGGATGTTTTATTGGAATAAGACAAAATTTACTCACATATCAGACATGACACTTTATTAGGAGTGTAGAGACTGAAGTGTTCACACACTTGAGAACGGGGTCTCTTGTGTGCATTCTCATTTTAAACATCAAACACACTTCTCATTTTAAAGATCGAGAACCGAGGACGGCGTTTATTTGCAGGAAACCTGTTTGTTGTTGAGGAAACACTTTTATACATTCTGGGAACAGTGTTACACCTGCAATTTATTTTTTGAATACAAACATTAACATTTCATTGTTTTAAATGGTAATAAATAATAATTAAACTCACTCAACAGAATCTCACTCTCTACTATCACACAAACTGACAGTTTTCTCATCAACATTTACTCATGATTATATTACCATCAAAGACTCATTTAGCATTACTCAACATAACAAATGTGCACCATGAAGTAAACACACAGTTACAGCAGTCAGAGGAAGAGAAGACAAACACTGTAGAGTCAAGAGCTCAACTAAAGCAAACACTCATCATCATAATAATGACTTCAAATGACAAACCAGTCACATCTAAACCTCTAAGATCACAGTTTGAGCACACAGTGAGTTTGTGTGAAGTTATATTTTGACCTCATGGTGAGCTTTATGTAAACTCATGGTGACATCACTGTGAGATTGCTATGACATCATCATGTTGACTGGGTTAGGTAGAAATCAGGAATCGATGTGTAACCTTACATTTCTTTTTGCATGAAGTCGCCTTGCAACACATGTCCTTTTACTGAATCAAAACGTTTACAACTTTTGAAGCATTATAGACTAAAGCACTGCAGCACCGCACGAAACCAGTCAATTTCCTGTGTATACTTAGACTGTCCTTTTTGACACCTGGATTGCCCTGCACTCCCATTTGTCCAGAAATCATAATAATTCTTTGGACTCAGGGCAGATCCTGTCCTTTAGATGTAGTGTTTGTGACTTAGTCCATAATCATTCAGAAAAGCAATTCTTTGAGCACCTGCGTGGACATTTGAGAAAGCACGAAACTGTGACCTGCGTTTTTAAGGATTGTGATTTCCAAACAAATGTGAATTCAACTTTTGCATCACACAAAACTCGTAAGCACACTCATCATTTACAAGACCATTTCAAACCATCTATACTTCAGATATACCCATGTCAAACACCTGACGAAGATGATGATGACGCTGATGTTGATGGAAGTAATTTACGTTGAAGAAGATTTAGCTAAAGTTATCAACAATAAATTGGGTTCCCTTTTTCTTAGATTGTAAAATATTTGTAAAGTCTCTAGTACATGAATGAAATTGTAGATGAACTTCAATTCATAACATCGTCTGCTTCAAGTCCTATAATCAGACAGATAATTGAGAACGCGTTGTGAAGGCACAATTGCACTGTTGATAATAACTCTATAGTGTTTGATTTGGTTAGGAGTCTTGATACCCAAAACCCACTTAGTGAAGCTTAAGGTGTGGATGGGACATTTCAGACAGATAGTTCACCCAAAAATAAAGATGCTGTCATCATTTAGTCACCCTCTTGTCATTTAAAACTTATATGACTTTATTTCTTCTGCAGAACACAAAAGAAGATATTTTGAAGAATGTTGTTAACTGGCCCTCATTTACTTGACACTCATGGTTATATTAAATTAAATAATAGTTTGTAATGCCATTTTCATATTCAGATTGATTTCATTGGTTACACGGTTTTTCTATAGCCACCATTGTTGATGTTGTTTGTTTGTAATTGTTTTTTTGTTTTTGCATTTTATTGTTAAATTTGAACTAAATACTTCAATGATATTTTATTAGGCAAGGCAAGGCAAGTTTATTTATATAGCACATTTCATACACAAGTGCAATTCAAAGTGCTTTACATAAAATGATTGACAGAAAGAAATAAGTCTTATCTTTAAAATGCAAATGATTTTAGATCACAACAACTTTAGATTTTAAGAAACAATAAAACAGCAATAAAAATTGATAAAAAATGTGACTGTATTTATAAAAAGAATAAGAGCAAATAAAAATAAATTAGAAATAGAAGTGCAGTTGATGTAAAGCAGCACAGTGCTCAGGTTGTGAATGCACAGCTAAACAAGTGTGTTTTTAATCTGGATTTAAAAGAAGCTACTGTTGGTGAACATTTGATGTCTTCTGGAAGCAGATTCCAGTTACGGTGGCGTAATGACTAAACGCTGACTCGCCCTGTTTTGAGTGAACCCTTGTTATCTCTAACTGACTTGATCCTGATGATCTGAGAAGTCTGTTTGGTTTATATTCAATGAGCATATCTGAGATGTATTCATGTCGTAGACCATTAAGTGATTTATAGACTATTAATAATACTTTGAAGTTGATTCTAAAAGTAACTGGTAACTAGGGCTGCAACAACGAATCGATGACTAAAAGAGTTGGTAACGAATTTTATAATCGATTCGTTGTGTCGCACGACGCGGAGACATTTGATTATAAAAAAAAAACTTTATTTGAGCGCGGAGCGGAATGAACACACTCGGTCTCTCACGCACTGATGCTAGCAGAGTTCGGCGCCTCATAGACGGGGCGGAGCAAAAATAAAATAAACGAGCGGAGGAAAGATACATGGCAAAGGCAGAGAAATCCGCGCGACCCAAGTCATCAAAGGTGTGGGAGCATTTCACATTAAATAAACAGAAAAAGTGTGTTAACTGCAAAATATTCTAAAGCAACATGGCATGGCACGGGAGCACCACGGCAATGACCCACCACCTGAAACGCAAACATGTTGGAGTCTTTGATGTGGAGGAAGGGATTTCAACAGCAGGTTAAGTCACCACAGAATCCTACTTTTGTTCCGTTTGAAAGCGATGAGCGTAATGTCTCTGGTGCTGGTGTTTACTCGTTATCCAGCTTGACAAGCATGACAAGTTAGCTTTAGCTCGCTAATAACAGTAGTAAAGCAGCGGTGGTATAGTTACTTTGCACTTTGCATTGCAATACTGAAGACACGTTTTTATTAAAAAAATGCTTTTCTTAATTAGTAATTTTGTCTCATTTCCAGTCCAAATATCTAAAAAATCTTATATCAAGATTACTTGACAAGAAAAATGGTGCTTAAAATATATGATGCTTAAAACTTCTGTTTGAGATCATATCTCATTAAGATTATTTTTAGTAAATGTATCTTTATTTAAGATTTTGATATTTGGACTGACAACAGGACAAAACTACTAAATTAGAAAACCAATTTTTGCAGTGTATATTCTTTGCTTTGTCCCATATAGGTTATTATTGACAAATATATGTGTGTGTGTTGTACTTTTTAATTTAATTTTAAAGTTATTTTATAGCACTTGGACATCTTAAGCTGTGTTTAAATGTGGTGTATAAATGAACCTTACACTTATTACAATGATGGTAATAATTTAATGAATAAGCTTCAAGTGAACTTGGGAGAGAGAGAGATAGTGTGTGTGTGTGTGTGTGTGTGTGTGTGTGTGTGTGTGTAAGTGTGAGAGTTTGTGGATCTGCTAGTGTGTCTGTCTGCAGTGTAGTTTAGAGAACAAGTTCTGACATTCAAACAAATCCTGCTAAATTTTCTGATTTGTATTGTTCTTTATTTTTTATAAATTATTTATTGTTCTGGCAAGTCAGGTGGCAGTTTATTTTAAAAAAAAAATTGGCAGATGTAAAGCATACACTTGTTTGTTTTTTGTGTTAGTCAACACTATTATTTTATTTTATTATTATTATAACAGCTCAGGGATGTTCAAGGAGCACCATGTTTGTGCACTTTCTGAAGATTTTAGTTCTGTTTTTGAATAAAGGGTTGAAAATTAATGCTTTTTTTTTTATCCGATTGATCGATTAATCGGAAAAAAATAATTAATAGATCAATCGATTATTAAAATAATCGTTAGTTGCAGCCCTACTGGTAACCAGTGTGAGGACCTGTGCATTGGAGTGATATGCACAGATTTTTTGGTTCTGGTCAGAATCCTGGCAGCAGCGTTCTGTATGAGCTGCAGCTGTCTGATGATCTTTTTGGGAAGACCTGTAAGGAGTCCATTACAGTAATCCACCCTGCTGGTGATGAAAGCATGGAGTAGTTTCTCTAAATCTTCGCTGGAGACAAAACATCTGATCCTGGTTATGTTTCTGAGATGGTAGTACGCTGATCTGCTTATTGCTTTGACACGACTGCTGAAACTAAGGTCAGACTCCAAAATGACCCCAAGATTTTTTCCCTTGCTTTGTGTCTTTAGACCTCTTAAGTCAAGGTATGTATTTACCTTGTTAGTTTCATCCTTGTTGCCAAAAACAATGACTTCAGTTTTGTTTTTATTTAACTGAAGGAAGTTTTGACACATCCATCTGTTAATTTCATCAATGCATTGGCAAAGAGAGTCAATAGGCCTGTAGTCATTGGGTGAGAGGGCTAGATAGATCTGAGTGCCGTCTGCATAGCTGTGGTAGGCAATTTGGTACATTTTCATTATTTGGCCAAGTGGGAGCATATACAGGTTGAAAAGGAGCGGAGCTAGAATCGAGCCCTGTGGAACACCACAAGTCATGGGTGTCCAGTCAGATTTATGGCTGTCTATGTTCACATAGTAACCTCTCCCTTTAAGGTATGACCCAAACAATTTAAGTACCAATCCAGAAAGCCCTACCCAGTTTTCCAGCCGATTTAGGAGTATGGTGTGATCTACTGTGTCAAAAGCAGCACTGAGATCTAGTAAAACCAGAACTGATATTTTGCCTGAATCAGAAATAAATCGAATATCATTAATTATCTTTATGAGCACTGTCTCTGTGCTATGATGCTGACGGAAACCAGACTGGTAATTGTCCAGGTAGCCATTTGAGTTCAAAAATTTGGTCAGCTGATTGAAGACAACCTTTTCAATGATCTTGCCTATAAAAGGAAGATTTGATATTGGTCTGTAGTTAGACAGTTAGGTTTTGTCTAGATTGGCCTTTTTTAGTAGAGGTTTGACAACTGCATTTTTTAGGGACTCGGGGAAAGTACCTGAGAGCAGTGAGGTATTAACTATTTTTAGGAGATCTGCTTCCAAGCAGTTAAACACTCTTTTAAGAAAGGATGTGGGAAGTGTGTCAAGGCTGCAAGTTGACGCCTTAAGATGCTGGACCGTTTCCTCCAGGGTTTTGAGATCAATTGTCTGAAATTCAGACAAAGTAACTAATTTCTGATGTACTGAAGTCAGACTGACCTGACTGCCGCATGGAGCTTTGCTGATTTCCATTCTGATATTACTGATCTTTTGAAGGAAAAAAGTTGCAAACTCATTGCATTTGTCATCAGACAGCATTTCCCTCGGAACTTGACTAGGGGGATTTGTTAGTCTCTCTACAGTTGCAAAAAGGGTGCGAGTGTTATTTATTTTGCTGTTTATAATGTTAGAGAAAAAATTCTGTCTAGCGTTGCCTAAGTCAACATTGAAGGCATGCAGGCTGTCTTTGTAGATGTTATAGTGAACTTCAAGTTTGGTTTTTCGCCACATACGCTCAGCTTTTCTGCATGTTCTTTTCATGCTTTGTACTTCTGGTGTGTTTCTCCAGGGTGCTTTATGCCTGCCAGTTATCGTCTTGACCTTAACTGGAGCAATGGCATCGATAGCATTTTTAACTTTTTCATTAAAGCTATCGAGGAGAACATCAATAGAGTCTGCAGATATACTCGGTGACAAAGACATAGCATTCATAAATAGCTCACTGGTGTTCTCATTTATGAATCTCTTTTTTATAGAGACAGGTCTATCTTCAGTGGCAGGACTGATTGATATATCAAAGAAAATACAGAAATGATCAGACAGTGCCACATCTCTAATAATAGTGGATGAAATGTTTAGACCTTTGCTAATGAGCAGATCCAGAGTGTGTCCACGATTGTGTGTGGGACCGTGCACATGCTGGATCAGATCAAAAGTGTTTAAAACATTTAGAAGTTCATTTGCATTATTGTTTTCTGTCTTGTCTACATGAATATTAAAATCTCCAGCAATAACAAAGCAGTCAAATTCTGAGGAAATAGCTGATAACAGTTCTGAATAATCATCAACAAAGACTAAAGCATCCAAGATGACAGCCTTTTCATTTTGGGTGAACAAAAACAGCATGGTATAAAGTTTACATCACCTTTTCTGACTATGTATATTATACCTTTATCTCTTCGGTCTGTTTAAGAAAATCTTCTTGGATGCTAGAAGTGGACACTGGGTGGCTGGGGCTACACTGAGCTGCCTGAAAAGCATCTTTTACTGCTTTAGTGATTGTCTCTGCAAGTCCTACAATTGGATCAAAGGAATGCACACTTAACTTAAAGAGATCATCAACTGACAGTAAAAAATACCTATTACAGTAATACTGCAAAATGGTTGCACTTTTTTTACCCTCTTGCAGTAGAAAGTTCAACCTTCGCAACCGCCTTATCTCCTTGTCCTTTTCTTTAAGTCTCTCCTCAAAGTCCTTAATTTCATTTGTGTAGTCTTTCTATTGGTTTAGAAAGAGGAAGTTTAGAGAATATACAATAGAACAAATATGGTTAAATATCTGTCAGCAAATAATGATTAATAATAATTCTTTGTCATTCCAAAGTCTTTTGTTTCACAGATTTAATATATCTCTGTTTGTGTTCAGCAAAACAATAGAACTGAAATGACATGAGGATGAGTAATTAAACAGTTTATTTTTTCCTTTAAAATAATGAAGTATTATCAGGGCTAGAAAACTTGTTTTGTCCTGGATGTGACAATTCCAGAATATGGTTTTGTTAGCTGTTGCTTAGGAATCCAGTAAAAAAATCAAGTGTTGGTAAAAATGGTAAAACTAGTCAGAAAAAGATAGGCCTACTTTTAGCACATAATTAAGCATAAACAAAGCAGGTTATGTCACCTTGGGTCGTTTTGGGGTCCAGTATGAATCATCCTGAAAAACAAGTATATGGAGTGCTGAGTATTAATGATGATGAGTAAAGGATAATGTACAGGGAGCCGGTTGTTATCGCAGAAATAAGCTCTGACAGCGTGATCAGGACCTGATGCGAATCTTGAGGATCTTGTATCATGCTGAAAGGGTTTATTTTGTGATAACAGTTGGCTGCTTGTACATTATCAAAAATCTTGTCATTTAAAAATCACATCTCAAATATCACAAAAACAGCCTTCTTCCACCTTAGAAATGTTTCCAAGTTACGAAATATTTTATGTTTTGCTGACGCAGAAAAGCTTATTCATGCATTTGTGACCTCACGACTTGACTATTGTAATGCTCTACTTAGTGGTTGTCCTGCATCATCGATAAACAAACTACAGTTAGTTCAGAATGCAGCTGCCAGAGTTCTTACTAGGTCAAGAAAATACGATCACATAACCCCAGTTTTATCATCTCTTCACTGGCTACCCATTAAGTATCGTATTGATTTTAAAATTCTTTTAATTACATACAAAGCCTTAAACGGTTTAGCCCCTATTTACTTAACCGAGCTTTTATCACGTTACAACCCAACACGCTCTCTAAGATCTCAAAACTTAGGACTTTTGACAACACCTAGAATAACTAAATCCACCAAAGGGGGTCGAGCTTTCTCATACGTAGCACCTAAACTCTGGAATAGCCTTCCTGATACTATTCGAGGGTCAGACACACTCTCCCAATTTAAATCTAGATTAAAGACACATCTTTTCAGCCAAGCTTTCACTTAATGCATAGTTAATGAACAGCAGCTACGCTAATTATTCTCTTTATTCTCTTTCCGCCTCTGCTTCGGGATGCCCATCCCGAGGTAGGAAGAAGTTCCACCATGTCCAGACGACCGACAGATGCCCATCCCCAATTTGAGATAACGCCAGCTACAGCTGCAGACTGACTGACCATCCCAGCTCCATCTAAGGCAATTCCACCACCAGCCAAGAGAAATATGACCATCGGACCATCCCAGCTCAGACCAATACACCCCCAACAAAGAGCAAAGACGGACTATTTGTCTCATTAATGCTGAAGTTACAATATTTGGTATTGAATGCTAAACTTAAATCACATGTCAGCAGTTTGAGTGCAGCTATGACACGTCAGAGGGGATCTGGCCCTCCCGGTTGAGCCTGGTTTCTCCCGAGGTTTTTTTCTCCATTAATCAATCATTGGAGTTTGGGTTCCTCGCCACAGCAGGGCAGTGTTGGCCTGCTCACCGGGAGACTGCATTTATTTATTTATTTAGAAATTATATATTATTTATTAGTATGATCTTACTCGTTGTATAAATACAATGCACTGTGCTGTGTTTTACCTTTTCTGTTTTTCCTGTTTGCCCTGTAAAGCTGCTTTGAAACAATACACATTGTGAAAAGCGCTATATAAATAAACTTGAATTGAATATCCCACTTATTACATTTCTTACCTGATAAATTATTGAACATGTAAAAATTATTTGAAATATTGTATTAGCTCATTTTTAATGTAGACCTTTCCCTTTACTTTCGGTGTTATGGTATGACACGGCCATCAAATGCTATGAACCCGTAATTTGGTTTAATTTGTTAAAATAATATCAGAGATGTTATTAAAAGACATTTTATAATTAATTTTAAAAAATATGTATACAAACTCGGGTGTATACCTCCAACTCCTGGTTTTGAGGACTTTCACCCTTATCATCAGAGGAACCATCATCCTCATTGGAAAATGTAGCCTGACAAATCAGAAAGCATTTTGAAAATGCAGAACAATTGAGAAAAAAAGGAGTAAAAACAAAGAAATTAAAAGAGACGAAAAAATGGGAGAATACCTATTTAAGGGGAAAGAATATTCGGGCGGCCATATAATAGTGTAACATACCTCTGGTTTTGATGCAGTCCACCTTTTGTGTGTCTCTATCCACTGACGTTCTGCCTTTCTTATTTTCCCAAGGCTCTCTGTATAAAGAAGTGATTGACACCTACTGCATTAAAATGTCTGCACATAATCGTTGGTAACACATTTTTATGTTGAACTTTATAAATATACATTGTAGCAGTTTTAATTTAGCATAATAAAAGCATTTTGTAGTTGACAAAACAAGTACAGTAAGTAATTATGCAAATATTAACCAAAAAAGTTATTTAAAGTGATAAGGTTGTTGAACTTGTCATATTACTGGACAAAAGTTGCTATGATCATTGTCCTGTTAAACCTTATACCAGTATTGTTTATTACTTGAAAACTAATATAAAAGCATACAATAAAGTTGAAAAAACATCGTCAAAGATTTCACTGTCATATGTTTTAATAGTTAGTTTGTTTAGAAGTATGTCTTTTACATAGTAAAAACGAAATTTCCTGTCAGAACAACTTTCTGTCATTTAAAACTCGGTAAAAACGACCAGTCCTGACTGGAGACTGCAAAACAGTGGGCGCGCGCTTCTAACGTTACAATAAAGTAATGCAGGCTTATCTCCATTCATCCTGGATTTATTTTGACTTCTCTATGGTACTTTTTACTATAGTATATTACGTCACCAATATAAAATTACAACTACAAAAAAGCAATTACATAATGTGTTTGCTGGTTAATATTTATAAATAATAACTTACCGTTTGTACTGAGAACTTGGCCCGGAAAAGCTTTCCAACCACCTTTAGGTGGCTTTGTTCCTAATGCACCGTGTTCCACCAGGCCGATCCTCTTCGGGTCACTTAACATTTTTTTGTCTCTAACATTTTTTTCTAATTCAACACTTACTTTATTTTCTTTAATCCATTTTATAAGCACATACATGGTTGCAGCTTTATCTTATGGTAGTCACTGTCTGACTAGATTTACCTTAGCAACGAAAGGTGAATAGAGCGCTAATTACAACCAATCATAACAGATCAGAGTCAATCACATCATCCAATCAAAAGTCAAGTTCTTCTTTGCTCGAGCGCAACCTGAAGGTAGGAGAAGAGTGAGATGCGGGTGACGGGCGTTCAGCTTTTACAAAATGGAGCCGTCAAGAAAGAGGAAGAAGTTACATTACAGAAGATATTTGTGCGACTACAACGAGCCTTTACCACGGACGACAAGATATCGTATGGCTAAAATTGGTAAATTAATTGTCTGGAGCATGACCAAGTTTTCAATAATAAAGAGGTAAGAATACATTTGAACATGATTATTATTATCGTTAAAGTAGTGTTTCCAACAGGATTTTGTTTAACTACGGTGCAAGTTGGCGTCAAGAACTTCGAATTAGAATACTCGTTACGTCATCACTTGGGACTTCATATTTAGACCATCATATTTTATACAGCTTAATGCCTAATAAAGGCATTTACATAAAGTCGTTTACATGTCGTTTTGATGCACGCTTTGGGGATTCAGAAACCATGCAGCAAAATATTGCAAAATAGAGAATGCATCTTATAATGAAAAGTTTAAAAATATTTTTGGTTTTTGGTTATGCCAGAAGAAATAAGAATATGGCGAGTAAGTAATTAATGGGAAACACTACTGGTACAGTTTTTGTTACAATTACTGCATTACATTTATTATTGTATCCTTACAGAGGTCTATGTACACTGTTAAAAATGTTCCGTAAATTTTACGGAAAAATACCGGCAGCTGTGGTTGCCAGTAAAATTCCGTAAAAAATACAGGAAAAGAACGTAAACAGCCTTGCAGTTTAAAACTTCTTCGTCTAAATTTTCTTCTTTGTAATTTGTTATTAAAAAATCAAAGTCACTTTTAAACAAAGCAACATGCAGCATGACATCGGCATGCCATTGCCTGACCTTGACTTAAACACAGACTCCACTCTTCAGCATAGTGGTGACCCACAAAACATTAAATATCAGAAAAAAGACAGAAAATACAAATTCCGTGGTTTTTACGGAAAAATACCGGCAGCTGTAGTTGCCAGCAAGCTACCGTAAAATTACAGGAACATCCTGTTTTTATTCATCCAATCAATTCAAAGTGGAAAACATGAGCCACACCCACTATTCATCTTTGAAATATGTCAGAATACTTAAGACGATCAACACTTCTGCTTCACAGGGACTGCAGCATAACATCCATGACTTGATGCTTTATTGTTGTTTAAAGTCACTGTTATTGTGATCACTGTTTGCTTTAGTTGCGCTCTTTCATCCTTCTCGAAAAATTATCGAAAAAATTCCAGTTTTCTTTGTGCTGCTGTGACAGTGTTTTATATAAATCATAGTTTTGTAGCAAATGACATCAAGTGAAAATGTGATTAGATTTTTTCAAAAGCTAATTCTACGATGATGTTTAATTACTTGTTTTTTTTACAAATGTGTAAAAGAATTTACATTTAAAATTCACATTTCCAGAAACAATCAAAATTAAAGTTGAATTTTTGAACTGTCTAAAGACTTGCATTTGTTCTTTGACTCACACATCAAGAATCAGTGTATGAATCTCAACAGTGGTGACTAACAATTGAAAATCTTACAGCCGCAGTGCATGCTGGGAGACATTGATGAGTTTTGTGCTTTGATGATACCCAGAATGCATTGCGTGTATCTTAAGAGGTTTTTTCTGTTGTCACCATTGTTGAGACAAACTGTTATATTCTTGATGTCTGCTAGAACATTTATCATTTGTCACATGGGCCGTCAAAGACTTTCAGTATATCATTTAATTTCATACAATATCATAAATGAGGACAACAAATAACTTTAAAGGACTGCCTAAACTCTCAACCATGTATTTACTCTCCAACCTAAAGAAGTTAATAGTTATCTTGGTCTGAGCTTTTACCCACCTATTACGGTCTATGTTTCAACACACAGATATCAAAACTGGGGAAAGACTTCTTCACATGGAAAGCAAAGGGTCAAGATCCCAACTAAAGCAAACACTCATCACCATTATGGTGACTGGTTAATTCTCAATTAGAACTTGTGTAGACATGCAAGAGAAATAAAGTGACAGTGGTGTCTGTAAGTGAAGGTGATAATAGTGTTTGTGGAGTTAAAAAAACTCCTTGTAAAAACAATGGAATTTTTGCCGTTAATTTCCCAGACAATTTTTTACGGACACTTTCTGATAACATGTTTTTTGTGTGAAAAGAACAGAATTTTACTGTTAATTTCACAGACTTTTTTTACAGTGTGGCATGATTATACAAAGCTACCATCAGAGGAAGTAAGATCGGTCTATTTATCTCTATGGAGTGATCATGACCTCTGGTTAGAAGTAATCATTGCTTTAATTAAGTTTTTATAGTTTAAGGGGATTAGATAAAATAATGCTTTCCGAGTATTCTTTTCCTTACTAGTCATAGAACCTCTGGCAGTGACCGAGACTGACGAGTTTGTGACCGTGAGATCCGCGTGTAACGGCCGGCGCGAGACTCTAAGCGACACTGAGAATCGGATGAAAGAGTGTAATTCAGAATGATGCAGAAGAATCAAACATTGACCAAAATTGCATGATTATTATCACTCATAATAATCTATTACAAATAATATCATTCAACAAGGTTTTCTTTTTTATCTTTTGGAGTCAGATAAATTACGCAATGTTAAAATAACGTTAACTGTAACAACCCAGAGCGCTGGAAAGACCGAACGCGCGCATGCCTTCGCCATGCCACTTGGACTCGGCCATTGGGCCAGTGGGTGGTTGGTGGTTCGTCTTTTCTCACATTTTACACCACCTTACAAGTGGTGACCCCGGCGACGTGATACTTTTTAAAATGCATTATTCTTCTGGGATCCGTTTTTGGCCACCTTACAAAGAGGTGATTCGGCGACGAGATCTCCAGCAAGTGAGTAACGTCTTTCAAAGCGCTGGAAAGACAGAACGCGCGCATGCCTTCGCAATGCCACTTGAACTCCGCCATTGGGCCAGTGGGTGGTTTTCTCACATTTTCCACCACCTTACAGCAGTGTCTGTGAGTTAAGAGTTTTCTCGTATGTCCTAAGTTCGACAAAACTTAGAGCTGATAGAAACAGAGTGTGCTTTTGTAAGACAATGAGGTTACGCAGAAATTGCTACTCACAACGTAATAACATTTACATTTATTCATTTGGCATGCGCTTTTATCCAAAGCGATAGTTGCAGTGGGCAGATATTACTGCAGAGCAAACCGGGGCAAGGTGCCTGGCTCAAGGGCACTTCAGTCATTTCCTGGTGGCTCTGAGAACTGAACCAGCCACCTTCTGGCTACGAGTCCAACTCTTTAACCACTGCATGAATGCATGTTTATGCACATGATTAATCTTCAATGGTCAACATTTCATACAGCATATGTTGTTCTATCCATCTCTTTTCCATTTTATTCGTTTTTCATGAACAAGGCATTAAGGGGATTTTTATAGCAGTTAGTGTATACACTGTAAAAAAATATCTGAAAAAAAACGGTAAAAAGTCTGGCAGCAGACTTTCCAGACAAATTCTGTTAAATGACAGCAAATAACCATTTCACAAAATTACATGCAATAACTGTAAACATACAAAATAAAATTTACAGTCAAAATTAATTAAATTACAGTATATTACTGTTGATAATTAGTTTTTAAACCATGGGAAACCTGAAAAATTATGTCAAATTACATAGAAAACAACTGACTTTCAGGTTAATCTCTGTAAATGTAGGGTTTTAATGAAGTATTTTATAAAAATATTGTGTTTCCATGTACAATAACTAATAAATAATTTATAAAAACCCAGAAAGTGTGTATATTCAAAACCAAATGTTTGTATACTTACAGGAGTAATCTGTCTTTTTACAGAAAATATTTAAAAAAAATCCAACTAAACATAGTAAATCAAAATTATTTTGTATTTTTTTATGAAACCGCTGTCTTCCTACAATAATTAACAGTTACAATTCAGATATTATAAGCTACAATAACCAACAACATTGTATACAAACAAAGTACATATTGCAGAGACAAATGTGTGTAAATTTACAATTTTATTTGTTCAATTTTCAGAAGTATTATACTTGAAAATCACCCTTAAATAAATATTTCAATTGAAATTTCTGAACAATTCATGTATTCTTGTGCATTTTAAAGGAACCTGCACATTCACTATATAAGAAGCACAGTATGTGAAGATCTATAAATTAAATCATACGGAATACATGCTTTTAGTACATTATTAACATGCAAAACATCTACATTAGCTGAAAACATTTATTCTTTATGTAAATGTATAACAAAACAGCAATATTTACATTTTCTCCAAAGCAACATTCAAATTTGGAGAACAAAAGAAGCATCAATAAGTGCAGTAACAAGTCCCAGTAAGCTACTAGCACAGCACATGTGGCTGTACATTATTTAAAAAAGTGTTCATAAAGATGCATTTTGCCATTTCTTAAAAATGGGTTGAGTTAGGCAGATTATTCCAAGAGCAGGCAATAGTCAAAGTGAAGGTCCATGAAATTGAATCTGGGATAACTGCAAAACACAAGTTTCTGGCTGGCACATAGGTTTGAAGTAGTGAATTTAGGTATGGGGTGCAGAGCCAGTGGCTGTTCTGTAGGCAGGCATCGAAGCCTTGAATTTAATGGAAGCGGCAATTTTGAACCAGTGCAAATTAATGCGGAGAGGTGTGACATGGTCTCTTTGGCTTGTTAAAGACAACTTTTGCTGCTGCATTCTGGATCAGAGGTCTAACAGTGGATGCAGAGCATTACAATAGTCCAGTCTGGATAGAGCAAGAGTTCCAACAAGGAGTTGTGTCTGCTCCGATAGTAAGCCTGTTCTATGTTGTCCAAGGCAAATGTGCAGGATCGCGCAAAGCCATGTGGTCTGTGAAGTTTGTGTGTCAATCATAGGTTGGGTTGGTTGAAAACATGTGCAGTTCTGTTTTGGTCGAGGTTGAGTTGAAGGCCATTCATCATCCAGCAAGGAGTTTCTATCCAGCAGGATGTGTGCAGCAACCATCAGAGCATCTAGTTGGAATGAGAGGTAAAGACGCATGTCACCAGGATAGCAGTAATATGAAAACACATGCATGTTTCTGAATTACAGTCATGATAAAAATATACATGGAGAGGGGAAGTGGTCCGAGCACTGAACCCCCCCCCCCCCTCCACAACAACCTAGAGGACCTACCTGTGAAAGTAAACTTGAACCAGTGAAGTGCAGTTTCTGAGACATGAGGGTTGAAAGGACAAACTGGAGGATAATTGTCAAAAGCAGCGGACAGATTCAGCAAAAGAAAGACCCTGCTCTCCTCACCAGACTAGTTTCTGTCCAGGTGGTTGTTCTGTGCGAGAAAAACAGACTTGGTTGAACAATAATTTTTTAATTATTACAGTTTTTCTCAAATGCTAAAACACAAAAGCCAATCCTCTAAACCAAATGACCAGTTGTCTAAACACATTTACTAAATCTAGCCATCATTTTCCAATACCAAAAACACATTTCACATGAAGACACAATTCACAAAACACAATCCTCCGTTCTCATAAATCTTAAAACATTTTTCCTTGCTAAAACACAAGTTGCAAAATAACTCTGCTCATATTCTCAAATGAAAGCTCATGTGATGCAAAATGCTTGCCACAGTCAGCAATATTTTAACACAATGAACACACCTGGCGTCAATCATTACACACAACGACTCAAAATTGAAGACACTTGTTGCTAATGCCGTGACCACATGTATAAAAGCAAGTTCAGAGTGCACAGTTTGCTGAAGATTCCAAACCAACACAATGGATGAAGGCAGAGTCAGGGGAAGAGGAATTCGAGTCAGAGGAGGGAGAAGAGCTGGCCATGGAAGAAGAGGAGGAGGCCAACAAGGGAGAGGAGGTGGCCGACAAGGGAGAGGAGGAGGCCAACAAGGGAGAGGAGGAGGCCATCAAGGGAGAGGAGGAGGCCAACAAGGGAGAGGAGGAGGCCAACAAGGGAGAGGAGGAGGCCATCAAGGGAGAGGAGGAGGCCAACAAGGGAGAGGAGGAGGCCAACAAGGGAGAGGAGGAGGCCAACAAGGGAGAGGAGGAGGCCAACAAGGGAGAGGAGGAGGCCAACAAGGGAGAGGAGAAGGTCCAGGAGGGAGAGCAAGACAACCTCGCACTATCATTACGGACGAAACGCGAGCAACAGTCATTGATCATGTCATTGTCCATGGCATGACAATGGCTGAAGCAGGACTAAGAGTCCGTCCAAACCTGAGTAGGTTCACCGTGGCCACCATTATCAGGGCATTCAGACAACACAACAGGTATTGTACGCTATTGCTTTCTTTGTCACAATAAAATTTTACAAGCCTGTGAAAGTAGTCTATTGGTTTCAAATCAGTTGTTACTGTATTGTAAAACATGTCAATTGACAACACATGTTTCTTTCTTTAGAGTTGAAAGAATGCCACATAGAGGTGGGAGGGTTGCAATGGTTCGTGAGAACAACCTCATCAGATTCCGGGAGATCAGAGACAAAGTCATTGCCGATAATGTCAACTTTGAGAGCATTGATGATGTCAGCTTGGCCACAATAGACCGAGTTCTCCGGCGCCAAAAGATGCGGATGAAACAGGTCTATAGGGTTCCCTTTGAGCGCAACTCTGCACGACACAAAGACCTACGTTACGAGTATGTGCAAGTAAGTATACATCCATGTTCACAGTACAGTTAGTGGACATACTGTGTTGCTCAGTGGCCTACATTACTTCTGGACAATACCGTGCTACCTGATTGACTGTTGTTCTGAACACCTGTGCACTTTCACATTTTCACAGAGGATATTACAGTTGGACGCGATGGCCAGACCTCATGAGTACCTCTTCCTGGATGAGGCTGGCTTCAACCTGCAGAAACGAAGGCAAAGAGGCCGTAACATCAGTGGCCAAAGAGCCATCACTGAGGTTCCTGGCCAACGGGGGGGGTAATATTACTCTTTGTGCGACCATGGGTTTGGAGGGGCTTGTCCATCGGCATGCTGTCCTTGGGTCGTACAACACCCAGCATCTCCTCACCTTCCTAGAGGAGCTAAAAGACATCCTCCTGGACCGCCAACAACACCATCCTGGGCCCGCACATCACATTTATGTGATCATTTGGGACAATGTAAGCTTCCACAGAACAAACCAAATCAGAGAGTGGTTCGCCACCAAGAGTAACCACATTTTAAACGTCTGTCTGCCACCCTACTCCCCTTTCCTGAACCCTATAGAGGAGTTCTTCTCATCGTGGAGATGGAAGGTTTATGACAGACAACCATACACTAGAGAGAACCTCCTAAGGGCGATGGAGCTGGCCTGTGTTGACATCCCAGTGGAGGCCTTCCAAGGATGGATACGCCATTCCAGGGCGTTTTTCCCGAGGTGCCTGGCAAGAGTCAATATAGCCTGCGACGTGGATGAGGTGATGTGGCCCGATGCAGCTCAGCGACATGATGCCGCACAGTGATTGTGGTGTGTGTGTGGTGTGAATATAGTAAATAAAAAAACTTCACACCCTGATCATGTTTTCAAGAGTATTGTTGTGTGCAATAGATTCTGTTTTTGAATTGAGTTGCGTTACAGTAGTGTACATGCAGAATTTACTATGGATTTATACTCTTCATATGAAACTCACAAATTTAAATGCCTAATCCTCTGCAGAGATCTAAGAAGATCCATTACTGTAAAGTTTCTAAAAATATGCATTGGCAGTTATGAAACAAATAACCTTCTCACAAATTGAGCATTGTGTTTTCAATTGTTTTGCTGTACTGTGCAATGATGTGTATAGTGTTTACATTTTTGAAAGCTTCGAGCTGCTCTTTTGGTGTGAAAGTTTGAGTTTTGAGGTGAGAAGGTGTGGTTGTGTTTATGTAGCTTTAGAAAAGGGTGTTGTGTTTAGACATGTGGGAACGTTTGTGAAATGTGTTTTAGCATTTGAGAAAAACAAATTAATATACAGATGAAAAACAGACACATACCAGAACTCACAATGCCTCCAAAGAGCAAAACAACAAACATATTGCTGTAACATCTTTTATCTCCCGAGTGCTTGTCAGCAACTCATTTATACTTCACAAATGAGTGTCACTGTTCACTATGATTGTTCAAAGGAAACCTAAACATTATTATTAAAAGTTTTTTAATATGGATGAGCTTGAGCTAAAACTGTATGATTTTGGATAGACGGGTGTCAATTTGGTCTGTAAAAATTTAATTGTGTTTTTGCTCGGTTAATGAAACAGCAATATTGTGACCTAATTAGATATTCTTCAGGAATTAATTTACAGTTTACCAATCCTGAATCTGAACGGTAGCATGGAAAATGCCCATTGCATTGCACGATAGTTATTTTTGAATAGTTTCTGGCTTCAGGACAAATAATTATATTTGCTTTTATAATTGCCATAAAAACGGCATACAGACTATAGAGCAACAAATAATCAGACTATCATGGATAATGTAAAAAGTGTTGTGTTGACACACACAAACACTGGTTGTGCCGTAAATCTTGCAGCCAAACAAGTATGTAAGCACTTTCCATTGAAAGAGGTTTTCTAATTGACACCTTAAACAACTTTCCTTTCCTCCTTTCAAAGACAAACTAATCTAAATCAAGATGCTTTCTTTAGTAAAATACAACTGAGCTACATCATTGTAATCTTATATTTAGATTATGAGGACTGCGTGCATATTTTGTGCCAAATATTGGTGCCGATGTATAAAATAAAATCATACATACTCAATAGCTAAAATACTAGATGTGTAATAAAATAGAGGCATTAAGATGAAGAAGGTTTAAGATGTAAATACTTGTTTTTTATTCAATCAAAGCAAACCTACATCAACCCTAGAACACGGCTCGAACAATGAGAAAACTTAGAACAGCTGATCTTACCAGCATTAAAGCAAGATATTTTGGATAAATTTGTGAGGAAAATAAGACAATTGAACAAGATATCAAAACAATGAACAGGTCAAAATGTAAGAAATGGCTTTTTGTACGAAGTCAAATAACAATTTGTAAACAAAGGCTATCTGAGCAATTAAACTAAAAATCACAAAGAAGTCAACATGCAACTAGTTATAACTAAGAAGTGTTAAATCAAGAAAATAACGCAGGAAAACTAA
This sequence comes from Triplophysa tibetana, assembly GCA_008369825.1. Taxonomy (NCBI): domain Eukaryota; kingdom Metazoa; phylum Chordata; class Actinopteri; order Cypriniformes; family Nemacheilidae; genus Triplophysa; species Triplophysa tibetana. Next base: position 24,051,732 of record CM017897.1, read on the forward strand.
TGAAAACATTACGAAAAAGGTCAAATGAGAAACTTTACATGATAAAAAGAATACATATCCTTAGCCTTACCATGTCTGTTTTATCACCTTCTGTAGATTATGTCAGAATATGAAAAAGCTGTCCTACATTTATTGGCTATCATTTGAAATGCCGACCATCGGATTAATTCGTTAGATTTGGTAAAACATGTAATGAAGCTAACAAAACGTCACTGACCCATCACATCAAATTCGTCATTTGTAAATATTCACAAAAAAAGTGACAAAGAAAACAACTTCTAAAAACGTAAGTGTAAATACCTGATAACTTTGTACTGACTAAATGCATATGTTGAAACCGTACAAAAGGTTTACAAAAGATGAACAATTTAAGAAATGTAAAAATGATCCTGACATTCACATGGTGAGGACACAAACTTGTGTAGTAAAACAGGTCGAAAGTTTGATCAACACTGTAGATATATAGTGAGAGAACCACGTTGAGTGCATGATGTGTAATTGAGGGTATAGTGTTAGGATTACACCACAAACTCATTTTTTTAAAGCATATCGATTTAATAGAGCAACATGGTAACACAAAACATGAATTCATCCTTCAAGTAATTAGTTATATATCAACTGATTCATTTACTGACGCACTGGTTTATAGATATTGTTGCAATATTAATAGTTTCTCTCTATGACTTAACCCATCTTTAACTTAAGTAACGCGTAAGACTCGGATTGGATAGTGCCCAAGGACTTCCCATTTGTCTTCACCACTGAAAGACCTAAGGTGAAGGTCAAATAAGATTCTAATGATATGCATCTTTGCTAGTACTTGTAGAGCAATCAAGAAAAGAAGATGAAAAGACCAAAACATTTTTCTAAATAAGATAAAACTAGGCTAAAAACTAGAGGTAACATCCAATCTTTTTTAAAAGGAAGAACTTCTAAAGCGGAAACCCTAGCAAATCTATCTGTGTAGCTCGATATGTTTTTTAAACATCATTTACAGCGTTTCACAAGAAACGTTGTCTGCATAAGTAGCCTATTTTCCGGCATGCAAAAGCCATTTTTTAGTTGATTTGTACGTTTGTTAGAACTTCAAATCTAGATTTTTTACAAGCAAAAGATATTCTTAAATGCAACTACATTTTACCAATCACGTTTCATGCACAATCCAGCAAACACACTGTCAGATCTGTCTGGCAAAGCATTTAACACATACAGGAAAATACAATGGAACTTAGAAAACTTACGGTGGGCTTCTTTTATTATTATTTTTAATACGTTCAGATGGTTTCTGTCAGAAAGGGAATTATATTCAGTTAAAAGCATGCAACACAAGAAAAGGATGACAATTATATAAAACATGTCCAGTTGAGTCAACTAATACTTTGTTTGTGTAAAGTTTAGATCTGAAGAGAACCGTTAAATACGTTTAATCATTTACTTAACACTTACAAATATATGCCCTTAAAACAATGTGAAATGGAAACACTATCTGTTTAGACTTCTTTGCTATCAGATGTACAACATGAAATAATGGCGATGAAGAGGATTGAAATGAAAAAGAAACTACTATAGTCTCAGACTGAGGCAGTCTCATGAGTTAAGCTGTGGAAAGTGGATGTATGGGGTGTTTGAGTCCCCAAAAAATTCTTCGACCTAATACCGTAAACACATCCTTACCTACAACTCTATTAACAGAAGCTACATTTAAAACCCCACTGTTGTGACTCAGTCGTTACTCAACAGGATGCCAAGACGTTATTGGACTATTCTACATTTTTTAAAAATACAATAATAGATCTTTAATATTTTAACCCCATGGTTAGAGCTTACTCCGGTTTCCTCCCCTGGTCCAAAGACATGCATGGTAGGTTGATTGGCATCTCTGGAAAAATTGTCCGTAGGGTGTGAGTGCGTGAATGAATGAGTGAGTGTGTGTGCCCTGCGATGGGTTGGCACTCCATCCAGGGTGTATCCTGCCTTGATGCCCGATGACTCCTGAGATAGGCGCAGGCTCCCCGTGACCCGAGGTAGTTCGGATAAGCGGTAGAAAATGGATGGATGGATGGATGGTTAGAGCTATAGGGAATGGGATAGCACCATCCTTCTTGAAGATCTTAAGATATCATCTGAAACTCAACATTTATTAAATAAAACATTGTAAACCTATGACAATTGAAGATGAATATATTGACTAGATTTTTTTTATTCCTGGTTTTAAAAGTTTAACCCTAGACCATATGCAGTACATGCTTGATTTTTTTTATGCCAAAAATATCAAAAAGAGTCAATAACACATACTTGAAAGATTTTCTGTCACACCAGATCGTAGACACACAGACATATCCAGAAAATCAGTCAGGATGGAATCCCTCAACGCTTTTTTTTGGGGGGGGTCTTAAGACTCTACCATTTGTCAGAAAGACACCCCTTAGAGGTGCTAACAAAAAACAATCCCCCATTCCTCCATGACCAGGAAGAACATGTCAGGGCATGTCATTGAATCAAAAAGATATAGTTATGACACAAAGATAAAATGATGACCCAAAACTATAATCATTTATCAGATAAAAATCTTAAACCAGGAACCAACTAACTCTTAGATGAAACAACACATAACCATTATCTCTCTCAAATTTAAAAACACAACCGTCAGGTTTCAAACTGTGATGTGAGAACATCAGGGTGTCATGCCAGCAGGCAGTTTAACATTTTATTACATGATTTTTTAATAATCAATATCTCAAACACACGCACACACACACACACACACACACAGGCCTACGTACCAACGGCTCTTCTTAAACATCCGGGGTTTTGCTGCGTTGTGTTGTTACAACGGGGTGTCGAACCTGTAGATAAAATTGAAAGCACTTATTCATTATATATTTTACTTAATGCTCTGACCCTTATAAATGTAATATGTGCATATTTACATACCGCTATTTACATTTTCATTACACACAAACTGTTTTAAACAAGTCACCAATACCGTGACTACTTATACTTTTTGTATTTATGTGTATGAAAGAGAAAACGAAAATCACATACCGTTAATGAATCTTGCCATTTTAGAAGATTGGGTAGTTTTTCAAAACGACAAAGAGATGAATGTCTGTGTCCGCGACTCCGTCCGTCCGTCCGTCTTGACACACAGGATTCCGTAACGAAAGATCTATCTTTTTTCAACCTTATAAAGACTTACAGGCCATGGTGTTAAAAAGTTGGGGGGGTGATCCATTAACATATTCAAAAACACACCCGGGGTCATTGTAACCATACACACTCAAAACACACACAAGCGCCCTAACACTAGACTTCCTAAACATAAAAGACCATTCACACTGTCTCTAACAAAACCCCAAAAACTCTTTTATCATATTGAATCATGACAGACCCATGACATCCTCTCGGCATAAGGAAGTTACTTTAATTTAATTCAACGTGCAGGTGACGGGCATTTCAAAGAATACCTTTTAAACCAGTTTGGATCACATAGACACATTGCCGTCTCACCACTCATTCGGTAATCCATGACACGACTCATAATATCTTTTTGTTAAAAATTGTATCATGGCGTTAACTCTACGTTACAAATTTCGTTAGAGAACACTAACCTGTTTAATATATGAAAATACACATCCATGCCGAACGATACCAAACGTCTGTTAAAACGTAACTGACTATTGTTGACATTTTTCTTATTCTATAAAACTTTTGTCTGAATACTTTTGTTATATGTTTAATAACGTTAAAAGAAACAGTACAGAGACATATCCTTGAAGCATATGTATTTTATGCCGTATTGATGATAATCGGAACCACATCGCTTTTAATCATTATCATATAAAATCTTAAACTATTGGTACCAGTCAGTGGTGGACAGTAACGAAGTAAATGTAATTCGTTACTGTACTTAAGTAGTTTTTTTGTGTATCTGTACTTTACTCAAGTACTTCAATTTTGGGAGACTTTTACTTTAACTCCACTACATTTCAAAGTCAAATATCTTACTTTTTACTCTACTACATTTTAAAAATCAGTCGTTCCTTTTTATTTATAAGTCAGTAAAAACTTAACTGGTAAAACGAGCGACCAATCACAGTATATCGCGCGCTTTATTTTGAATTTGTTTTGTTTTGCCCCCGTTGTCGCCTTTGTAACGTTATCTACTTAGCGCGAAAATACGATTAAACACATCAGATTCAGTGCAACTGTCTGCAACAACATAACATTTCGACTTTAGTGAAATCATGGAAGAAACTGCAGAATCTAACTTTGCTCAAAACCCATGGCCTTATTTACGCGATTCTTTTTAAATCGTTGAAAAGAAGAAAGTCTTTCATTTTTAAGTGCCTTCTCTGCCTGCCTCGGTCCTGTACAATTTCTTCATACAAGAATTCTCCTTCCAATAAGGGAACACATAGAGGTAAGCCATTTTAATTTCACTCATGTAAAATAAAGAGATATAAATCTAACAGTAGCTTGCAGAACAAATATAGACTGTTACGCTACCATGAACATTGTACACGTCGTCAGCTAAGTAAACTTAGCTGTTTCGCCATATTTCATATTTTAATTTGAAACTTTTCTAGCTGAGTTCTGTGATATTGTGAAATGGGAATCAATCGAATGTAACATTTTATGTTGGAATTTAAATTAATTATATTTTGACTAGGCTGCAGCGATTCAATTCACATTTATTTGTATTAGCGTTTTTCACAATACATATAGTTTCACAGCAGCTTGAATTTGTCTACATAAATATTTTGAGTGATCTGTTATCAGAGGTGACTGTCTAAGTTATCTAAATGTACAGTTTTAAGATCATGCAAATCATGCTGTTATAGTTAACATCATGTATTAATTTAAAGAAGGAAACAAAGAGCTAATTAAAGTAATTATTACAAGTTGGGAACACAATGATTATATTATAAGAAAATTTTGTATTGGTGCATGTATGATGCTAAAACAGTTGACTGGTGGAGAGGAGTTCTCCATATTAACAGGTATTGTTATTTTCAAAAGCTTCCAAAGACTGATCTAACTAAGCCTATGCTGAAAATAATATACTCTGTATATACTCTGTATTTCTTATGACATGCTAAAAGAAAAGCACATAAAATATATTTTATTTAATCAAAATAATAGTACTTGGATACTTAAGTACATTTGAAGGCAAATACTTTTGTACTTTTACTCAAGTGAAAGTTTAAAGGCAGCACTTCTACTTTTACTTGAGTAATATTTTTCCTTGGGTATCTCTACTTTTACTCAAGTACATGGTTTGTGTACTTCGTCCACCACTGGTACCAGTCACTCTCAGCTGAAACTTTGCATTTAAACATTAGGACTCTACTCTAACACACCCCGGCAAGGTTTATACACGTTTAATGAGAGACCAATCGGTGCCTTGATCATGTCAGGCCAGCAGGATGAGGACAACTACATGGGGACACATTAACACCGCAATACAATATAAACTAACAAACAACACTGTCAGATCATAAAAAACTAACTTACTTTGATTTACTGATTTAATGACTTACTTAGGGGGGGGGGGGAAGTGGGGAGACACACACATTCAGAAGATTTCAAACAACAACTCACCCATTTGCATGATTAAAACAACAAAGCAAGGAAACAACACTCTTAGAGGTAAACACTTGTACTACATTTTTAGATTATCACACTAGTTTTACAATTGTCATTCTCTAATATCCTGCAGTTAAAGCTAAACAGGATGAAAACAAGCCTTTTTGATAAGGAAGTAGTGAAGGTGGTGTGAGCTAGTTAGACCCACTAAAGGAAGGGTGGGGGTCAGAGGATACCCACAAAAACAACCATAAAATATATCTGTCAATCAGGGCTGTCATACCATAAAAGGCACAGTTTGAGTGACTGGTTGACAGAACTTTGACAGGGGGTCATAAATCACTCAAACTATTTGACACACAGTATATGATTTAACTACTATTGTTGAATGATGTTTTTCTAATCTCTTCTATCTCTCAACAACACAATAAGATATTTTTATATTTTGCGTATCGACTCTGTGCTGGTTTGCATTGGCCGCCTCCAGTTTCCCTTTGGTTTTTCCTCCAGCTAATGCTGTGACATAAGTGTGACGTTGACACTAAAAGGGTCTTTGGTTTACTTCATAATTTGGAAAAAAAACATCTGCAAACTTAATAATTGAATAACAGAATTATATTAGTGAATGTTTTTAACGGGATCCCATATTAGATAAAAAGTTAATATTCGTAACACAATTATTCTTATCATGTGAGCCGACAAATATATCCCAAATAAACACCTAAAGCTTGAAAATAGTTTGTGGTCTTCTGCATGATCGCGGTGGTCTTAATGTTTAATTCAAATCATTTCATGTGTTATTTAATCCACAACATTTTGCATTAGCATTTATTTATCAATGCAATCTTAGGTTTTTCTTACAATTTTATAATTTTGACAGGCCCGGTTCCTGCCAGGGGTAAAATGGTGGGCTTGCAGATATCCTGTTTGGGCATTCACACAGAACATAGACGCAATAAAAGAGACCATCTCAAAAAAATTATTCTGATAAGAATGTGTTTTGGTAAATGATAATCTTTGTTTATTTCTGTAAAATTCTGACAACTTTTCTCCTAAATTCCATATAAAAATGTTTTATTTTTGAACTGGAGACAATGAACTGCAGAAAAAAAAACTATTTCATATTTAGTTTTAAGCAACACTAAATTTAAGCTAATGTTTGTAAATTAAAAAAAAGTATGAAAATAATGTTTTATGAAATAACCCGGATATTTTTAATTCAATTATAATCATGCTCTCAGGCTTTCTTAAGGTTTGCTTCTGTTGGAATTCAACAAACACTGAAATAGATGCAGGATTTAAAGGATTTAGGATGTTAAAAATATAGAAAACACACATTCATGAGTGAAGACTGAAAGATTAAAACAAAAATAATTATTGGTGATTATAGCCCTTTATATAGTAATTGTGTGTGTTTGATTTTACTGATGTTTTACACATTAATAAAGTGGTTATTTAAACTGGACATAAACAGAAGCCTGTAAAGTGAGCTCAGAACAATCTCCATCACTGGACGATCACTGCACAGTAAAGTCTCTGGTGTAAAAATGAGTCCATATCGGTGTTAAACTTACACTGAAGCAGAGTCTTTCTGGTGTGAAATGATAATTTATTCATGCAGTTAAATAATCAATTGAGTTCACATTACAAGTCAAGATTGATCATTATGATGAACACCTGCTGTTAACAAATACAATGACTGAAGAAAAATCAACAATAAGAAGCCAGGTTTGTGTCTATTACTGATGTTTAGATGTCTTGTCTTGATGCTCAGAGTCTCTGCAGACACTACACAGATCAGACCACCGTTCACACTCAAGATGAGAATGACCTGCTGATGACCTTGATGTGAGGATTTTCAAGAGCATGGATTGGTCTGTTCAGAGACTCATGGAAGTGTTCAGATTGAACAAACGTCCCCATGTCCTCCATTAACTGTCTGTCTAGTATACGGGACATAACTGGTCAGAAGTGAGCGTGTGGTGCTGTAGGTCCTGATGCTGTGATAGATGATCAACTCTGCTCAACAGCCCTTCATTCATCTCAACTGAGTGAGTTCAAACCCATATTTTCACTGATACTTTAAACTTTTATTCTGAAATCTGGGAAAATAACAGTTATATAACAGATAAATGCTTTCCTGTAGCTCAGTGGTTAGAGCATTGCGTTAACAACGCAAGGTTGTGGGTTCGATCCCAGGGGATTGCAAAAACCTATGTAAAATATATAGGATAAAGCAATGTAAGTCACTTTGGATAAAAGCATCTGCCAAATGCTTAAATGTAAATGTTAATGATGATGTTGTAATTCTGTGCTGTTGTGGGTTGTGACTTCATCATCTACAGATACATGAATGAACCATAAACTGGGTTAGTAATTAATTAAAACTTAAACTTTCTTTTATAAATATTATAATCTGCATTTACTGATGTGTGTTTTATAGTTTTGTTTATTCTGCTTGATTTTTTATTTTAGTGCCATGATTTCATTCTGTAGAGTCAATTTTCATAGACCTGTAAACTAAAGCTTTTGAAATCATTTGTATTATTTCTCTGATCATTTGTTGAAAATGAGCAATCGTTTTATTGAGATGTAGAATAAGATGTTGTCGCCATCTACTGGTTGAAAATGCTTAAGCAGAAAAACACCAAAATCAACATTAAGTCTTTATCTCTGATGTTTTCCCTGTGTTTTCCCTATGTTAATACTTGCAAAAACATTTATAGAGTTAATGACATTAGCAATACTCAACTAAAGGAAACATTGCTCAATATAATGGTGACTTTAAATTAAAAATTTTCATTAAAATATAAACATGAATCAAAATATAATATATGATAGACTGCGGGATAAAAATCATGAAATGTAATTATTTAGGTAATTTGTTTACATTAAAGTGTTTAAATTAATTATTTAATTAAATATATAAATATTTTAAATATCCATTTATCCATCCATTTTATTCCGCTTATCTGGGGCCGGGTCGCGGGGGCAGCAATCTAAGCAGGGATGTCCAGACTTCCCTTTCCCTAGACACTTCCTCCAGCTCTTCCGGGGGGACACCGAGGCGTTCCCAGGCCAGCCGGGAGACATAGTCCCTCCAGCGTGTCCTAGGTCTTCCCCGGGGTCTCCTCCCGGTGGGACATGCCCGGAACACCTTCCGGGGACCGCGTCCAGGGGGCATCCGGAAAAGATGCCCAAGCCACCTCAGCTGGCCCCTCTCGATGTGGAGGAGCAGCGGATCTACTCTGAGCTCCTCCCGAGTGACCGAGCTTCTCACCCTATCTCTAAGGGATCGCCCAGCCACCCTGCGGAGAAAGCTCATTTTGGCCGCCTGTATCCGGGATCTTGTCCTTTCCGTCATGACCCACAGCTCATGACCATAGGTGAGAGTAGGAACGTAGATTGACCATTAAATCGAGAGCTTCGCCTTGTGGCTCAGCTCCTTCTTCACCACGACAGACAAGTACAGCGACCGCATTACTGCAGAAGCTGCACCGATCCGTCTGTCAATCTCCTGTTCCATCCTTCCCTAACTCGTAAACAAGACCCCCAGATACTTGAACTCCTCCACTTGAGGCAGGAACTCTCCACCTACCTGAAGTGGGCAAGCCACCCTTTTCCGACTGAGAACCGTGGCCTCAGATTTGGAGGTACTGATTCTCATACCATTTATTTTAAATATGTGCATTATTTGTATACGATAATATTATAAATATATACTCATCATGGCTATCTTTGTTACATAAACTTTAGATGTGTTGAGAAGTTTACAATGGTATTTTAGCACAATTGCGTTGTGTATATGTATTTTATCACATTGGTAATTTTGAAGACAGTATTAAACCTCTTTTTGTTCCTTCTCTATATGTTCCGTAAATAATATACTTTTTAATTTTACTTTGCCTTGTATCAGCGTTACTTGCAACAGTTGCTGATGTGTAGCTCTGTGGTAAGAGCATTGCATTAAAAACACAAGGTTGTGGGTTCGATCCCAGGGGATTGCAAATACCTATGTATGAATGTATAGGATAAAGCAATGTAAGTCGCTTTGGATGAAAGCGTCTGCTAAATGTAAAATGTAAATATAATTGTAGAAAGATTCAAAGTAGGGAAGGAAGGAGGCGGGAACCAGCAAACATTTAAAACATTTAATCAAATAATAACAGCCGGCGTCCCCTCACGGCCGACCGCCGGCATACACAACAAATCACAAAACAAAAACACGGATGTAATAACGTCCGGTGGTCCCTCACGGATGTTAAAACAAAACACAAACACAAATACAAATACAAACATGTTCGGGCCCGGTCCTCTCTCTTCGACGGTTCAGTCGCTCGTTCTCTTATATGCTCCCATCTCCTCCGTGATTCGAACTCGGTGTGCGCACAGCTGGCGCTCATTCACAATTACTCACCGGACTCGAACCACGGCCTCCCCCCGCCTACTCTACTACAATAATGTAGTCACATTAATGAACTACTACATTGGTCATAATTTTGGAAAGAAATTCTGTAATGGTTTTCAGTAAACTACACAGGGGCTATCGTGGCCTAATGGTTAGAGAGTCGGACTCGTGACCAGAAGGATGCTGAGTCGACTCCTCAGGGCCGGCAGGTAACGATTGAGGTGCCATTGAGCAAGACACCTCACCACTACTTGCTCCCGGGCGCTGAAGTGATAGCTGCCCACTGCTCCAGGTGTACGTGTGTTCACTAGTCACTGGATGGGTTAAATGCAGAGGGGTAACATTTCTGGTATGGGTCACCATAACTGACAAATAGGTCACTTTCACTTTCACTTCATTTTCACTTTCAATGTATGATGATTAATTTGCAGCAGAGGATGAAGTTCTGCTGGGACAGAGGTAGAGGTTTAAAATGTTTGTCCCAGTCAAACATAATAATCATGTAGCCTTTATAAATCCTTAGCCAAGTCAAGAGTGGAAGAACATTTTTTTTAAACCAGTTTTTAAATTAGTTTGGGCAATTGCTACAGATTCTAGGGCTGAAACCCCGCTGAACCATCACTAGACTAGGTGTAACATTTCTTTACTTTTTTCTAAATGTTATTTATTAATTCATTGCAAAAGTGGATGTATAACATTTCAGTGCAACACATAACGTTGTTCAAATAATAAGATTGGATAAACACATTAAAGATTTATGCTTCTTTAACAATCTGATGTTTCTTGTCTTTCTAAAGTTTTAGTTAATATTCAAAGTTAGGCTTAAAGTGATTTTATATTAGATTTATAATGTCAATGTTTCATGTTTTGTGACTTAAGTGTCTCAACAGACAAGCACACACAACATTAGCTTCAGGAATGAGTCTCTCTCGCTCTGGAAGAGGTGTTGAAGGTTGTTGATATTGGTTCACATCAGCAGCATTCATCCAGTCTCGGTTGTTCACTTCATAGTGTTGCTCACACAGATTGTGCAAAACACAACATGTCACTACCATCTCAGTTAAATCCAAATCACAGTCATTACATTTTAAAAGGCACAGACAGCTTCCTTGGAGTCTACCCAATACAGATTCAACCAGTACTCTTGTACTGCTAACCCTAGCATTGAACATCTCTTGTTGTTCTGTCAGTCTTCCTGTCTCTGAAAAAAGGTTTTACTAGCCATGTTTGAGCAGGATAGGCAGCATTACCAATTATGTTCTGTAATTTAATATTACGCAATTTAGCCTAATAACAAACCTGATCAAATGACGGATAGTAATATCCAGTAATGCAAATACAAACGCCAAGAACATCTGATTCATGTGTATAATATCAGTGTGACGAGACAAAAACAAGACCAGACCTATATAACCGCGTAGCTTTGACTCAGGTGTGTTTATGGGTTGTGGTAGTCTGTTACACTAACAATATTATTGCAATATTAAATGCATCACTTTTAAAATAATTCTAGTTCTTTAATTCTGTTCTTAAATTATTTTAATAAAACCCCTCAATGTCTGCAACTTTTGTCATCTTTTGTCTATTAACTTGTTAAAGGGATAGATCACTCTTTTTTTATTCTATCACTCGCTTACCTTTGTCAATCCAAACCCAAATGCTGTTTCATGAAAGATAGATTGTATTTCAGTCTGTAATAGTAAATATTAATTTTGCATGTCTTTACTTTCTTCCTTGATACTAACAAACACATGGTTTTAGATGTTGTTATCAAATTTGCACTCCAAACATCTTAAAAAGCACTAATATTTACTCAATTGGGAATTCACTATCACAAACTTAAAATACCCATGTTTTGCATTATTTTTTATTCTTTAAATTGATTAAACCATGAAACAACACAGTTTTTTGTTGTGTAGCAAAAGGTGATTTTTATGAACGGGGAAATGCGGTTATTGACTGAGAAAAGTGGAAAACCTGATTCCGCGGTCAGGAGGAGACGAGCTGGATCTCTTTCTAAAATTGCTTTATGAGATTTTACGAGGTTTAACATACCTAAACAACGACTAGGGAAGCCCACATTTCTGTCAAGCCTTGTCATAAACACTAGCTGCTGTTACTGTAAAAGAACAAGTCTGATCCTCCATTATAAGAAAACCTTAACATAGCCCACCGAAACAACGAATACGCAAAACCAAATTTCTAGTAATAAACACTAGCTAATGTTAAAAAATACACTGACTTATTCCAGAGATAACAATAGTCTCACTTTAAGCTTGTTTATTTTAAAGAAACCACATAATGTGGCTCAATGCAGCAACAAACTGAGAACATAAAACTTTTCTGTTATCATGTTTATGTTTGATATCAGTGATTAACAAAATGTATTTTATTAATTAAGCTTTAGTTTATGTAATTTGGGTTTCCATGGTTGTTGTTTTGGTACGTTAAGTGATCCTTGTAATGGACTTTGGGAAACGCTTAGTGTGTGTGATTTTTTACTTTATCTGTTAATATGCTATATATTGTTCTTTAATGTGATCCACCAGTGTTTTCTGGCTCTTTTTTAAAAGTATCGATTTGGCACCAGTATCGAAAAAAAAAAACGATACCCAACTCCAAGTATAACAAACACAATTTCACAAAATTGGCTGTAAAGAGAGGCTGCAATCATATGAACCGCTGCCTTTTATGTGAAGGTGATGGTAAATTCAGGACACACCCGAGCCCGCCATGTTAATTAAGCAATGAATGAACAAACGCTTCCTGTTGTTACATCCACACATTGTAAAAGAAAAGTGACATCTTGTGGATAGTAGTAGCATTAACATTTACGTTAATTAATGTTCACTTTTTGCGGAAATATGAAAGAAATATATCATCTGTTCTCATCCTACTGGATCTATCTGCCGCCTTTGACACTGTTAACCATCACATCCTCCTGTCCACTCTCAAGGCTATGGGGGTCTCCGGAATGGTGCTACAATGGCTCAGGTCTTACCTCTCAGGTAGGTCATTTAGAGTATCTTGGAAGGGTGAGGTGTCTGAGTCCCAACATCTCGACACAGGTGTGCCTCAGGGCTCAGTGCTTGGTCCGTTGCTATTCTCTGTATACATGACATCCCTTGGCTCTGTCATTAGGAAACATGGCTTTTCCTATCACTGCTATGCGGATGATACACAACTCTACCTGTCTTTTCGCCCTGATGATCCGACTGTCTCAGCACGCATCTCAGCTTGCCTAGCCGACATCTCACTCTGGATGAACGGCCATCACCTGCAATTGAACCTTTCAAAAACCGAACTGCTTGTAATCCCGGCTGATATAAAAACTTATCACAACCTTTCCATTCAACTGGGCTCATCAACCATCACACCTTCCAGAAAGGCAAGAAACCTGGGAGTGGTGATCGATGACCAGCTCAACTTCACAGATCAAGTTGCCAGCACCACCCGGTCCTGTAGATTCATCCTCTACAATATCAGGAAAATTAGACCCTTCCTATCAGAGCATGCTACGCAAGTCCTAGTACAGGCTCTAGTCCTGTCCAAACTGGACTACTGCAATGCACTACTGGGAGGACTTCCAGCTTGCACAACCAAACCTCTACAGATGATCCAGAATGCTGCGGCAAGAGTCATCTTTAATGAACCGAAGAGAGCACACGTTACTCCTCTACTCATTAAGCTACATTGGCTCCCTATAGTCGCTCGCATCAAATTCAAGACTCTGCTCCTGGCCTACAAGACCACCACTGGTTTGGCACCACCTTATCTTCACTCACTACTGCAGACATATGTACCCGCCAGATCCCTACGCTCTGCAAACGAACGGCGTCTTGTGGTGCCATCCCATAAAGGTAGAAAATCTCTCTCGCGCACCTTCTCCGGATCTGTTCCACCTATGTGGAATGATCTGCCTGCTGCTACAAGATCTGCAGATTCTGTAGCCATTTTTAAGAAACGCCTGAAAACCCATCTCTTCCGCCAACATCTTACTGTTCTGTTCTGACTCAAGTTTCTTCTTCTCTACTCTTTTCTTCTCTACTCGTTTCTTCTACTAAAAAAAAAAAAATGTATGATTGAATGTTTCTGTATACTGTGTTAGGCTATATGAAACCTCTTCTTTTTGATTGCACTTATGCCCTTGTTGTACTTATGCTGTCCTAATTGCTTCCATTACCTACCCCACTTGTAAGTGTCATGGTTCCACCTCTCCTTGTCACGTATTTCTTGGTCTAGAGGTGGAATCATACAGAATCCTCTGTTTCTTGTGGGGAGAGATGGTTTTGACACTTATGGCCTTCCATACTCTTCCCGAGTCACGTCATTGTTCCCTAACCTCCTGTTTCCTAGTTTGTGTTAATTAGCTTCCCCTTAGTGTTTGATCTGTGTCACCTGGTCCCTATTCTATTATCCTGTGTCTGTCTCCCCTATATAACATCCTCTTGTTTCATTGTCCAGTGCTGGTTCATTGTTTGATGTAGTGTTGCTCACGTATGTTTCATTCCCTCGTCTTGCCTTGTTCCTGTCTCCCGTGTCTAGTAAGTGTAGTTAAGTGTTTGTACTAGTGTTTGTTTTATTAGTCTAGTTGTAGTCAGTGTCCTTGTTTGTTGTCAAAGTTATATATACCTGTTCTGTTTTACCCCATCGTGGGCCTTTGTTTTGCCGTTTGTTTAGTCTTGTCATTTGTTATAATAAACCTCTGTTAACCCCTACCTGCCGTCTCGTGCTTGCCTGCACTTGGGTTCTCCCGTGTCGATCCGTGACATAATGAACCAGCCACCTAAGAACCCAGCAGGTAGCATGGACGAGTCGGAGGAGGCGTTTCGGAGCCGCCAGGCTCACACCTTGTTTGGCTTTCGCCAGAAAGGCACCCCGGTGAAGCTCTTCGCCATGGACTTCCTGGCGTCAGCGCAGTTCTCGGGGTTCAACGAGGCAGAGCTAAAGATAATTTTTAATAGCTGCCTCGATGAGCCCCTAGGACCCGCTGAGATGCGCCAGCTGAAACCCCTAGGGTTCGTGGATACTCTCCAGACCTTGTTGGATCGAGAGTGGTCCAGGGAAGCCTCCAGGATGAGTTCTCCCACGGGGCTGGTCACCATCCCGGAGGACCAGCCTTGCCTCCCACCACCTCTCTTCCGTCGGCCACACTTCCTGTGGCTCGCTCCCGGAAGAGAAGACCCAAGAGGGGGAAGCAGTTCAGGCATGTTCTGCAACCCACGGTCCCGAGTCCTGTGGTCCCGAGTCCTGTGGTCCCGAGTCCTGTGGTCCCGAGTCCTGTGGTCCCGAGTCCTGTGGTCCCGAGTCCTGTGGTCCCGAGTCCTGTGGTCCCGAGTCCTGTGGTCCCGAGTCCTGTGGTCCCGAGTCCTGTGGTCCCGAGTCCTGTGGTCCCGAGTCCTGTGGTCCCGAGTCCTGTGATCCCGAGTCCTGTGATCCCGAGTCCTGTGATCCCGAGTCCTGTGATCCTGAGTCCGGAGCTTTCCAGCCCCAAATATTTTTTGGGGGGGCGCCGTGAGGGCGGGACGGTCCGAGAGGACACTACGGCCGTAGATTCCTCTGACCAGCCGGCACCCAGCCCGGCCCAGCAGCCGGCACCCAGCCCGGCACCCAGCAGCCGGCACCCAGCCCGGCACCCAGCAGCCGGCACCCAGCCCGGCCCAGCAGCCGGCACCCAGCCCGGCCCAGCAGCCGGAACCAAGCCCTGTCCAGCCGGCCTTCCGACCGGCGTCAAGCCCTGTCCAGCCGGCCTTCCGACCGGCGTCAAGCCCTGTCCAGCCGGCCTTCCGACCGGCGTCAAGCCCTGTCCAGCCGGCCTTCCGACCGGCGTCAAGCCCTGTCCAGCCGGCCTTCCGACCGGCGTCAAGCCCTGTCCAGCCGGCCTTCCGACCGGCGTCAAGCCCTGTCCAGCCGGCCTTCCGACCGGCGTCAAGCCCTGTCCAGCCGGCCTTCCGACCGGCGCCAAGCCCTGTCAAGCCCCCTGGGGCTCCGCGCTCTGGCGCGTCCCCCAGGGCTAGGACTTCCCCTCCCAGCCCTGCCCCTTCTGGACTTCCCCTCATGTACTCTTGTTTGCCCCCACCTCCCCTCCCTTGTTTGTTATTTTTACTGTCCCATCCCAATCCATTGATTGTTCTTGCCTGTCTGCCCCTAGTCTTGTTTTCTATGTTTTGTTTGATCTTGTCTTTGTCAGTCTGCCTTGTCTTGTTCGTGCCTTTGAGGAGCATCAGGTTGCTGCTCCTTAAGGCGGGGGTTCTGTCATGGTTCCACCTCTCCTTGTCACGTATTTCTTGGTCTAGAGGTGGAATCATACAGAATCCTCTGTTTCTTGTGGGGAGAGATGGTTTTGACACTTATGGCCTTCCATACTCTCCCCGAGTCACGTCATTGTTCCCTAACCTCCTGTTTCCTAGTTTGTGTTAATTAGCTTCCCCTTAGTGTTTGATCTGTGTCACCTGGTCCCTATTATATTATCCTGTGTCTGTCTCCCCTATATAACATCCTCTTGTTTCATTGTCCAGTGCTGGTTCATTGTTTGATGTAGTGTTGCTCACGTATGTTTCATGCCCTCGTCTTGCCTTGTTCCTGTCTCCCGTGTCTAGTAAGTGTAGTTAAGTGTTTGTACTAGTGTTTGTTTTATTAGTCTAGTTGTAGTCAGTGTCCTTGTTTGTTGTCAAAGTTATATATACCTGTTCTGTTTTACCCCATCGTGGGCCTTTGTTTTGCCGTTTGTTTAGTCTTGTCATTTGTTATAATAAACCTCTGTTAACCCCTACCTGCCGTCTCGTGCTTGCCTGCACTTGGGTTCTCCCGTGTCGATCCGTGACAGTAAGTCGCTTTGGATAAAAGCGTCTGCTAAATGACTAAATGTAAATGTAAATGTAAATAAAATAGTTAAAGAAAATGATTAATAAATCTTTAAAAAAAAATTCCCAGGCCTACTTGTAATGTTCATATAACCAAAGAGCGCGACAAAAACATAAATTACTTTTTTTCATTTGAATTGAATTTGAATTGAATTTCAGTTTTACCTAAATATTTTTTAAACATATTTTGGTAAGCTGTGATATAAAGACGGATTATCTTGAAACCTTCCACATATGATATACAGACTGACTGCATTATAATATGTTTATTAAATCTTTTTTCCAATTATTACATGTGAAATCAACTAAATGATTAAATTTACTTCACAATAAAATAGTTGTATACTTAAAAAGGAAAATTACACTTGTAAGACACAGTCAGGTATTTATAAGTTCCAAAACAAGGATCCCTGAAAGCTGCATTCTTCGCAACAATGGCACAACTCCTTTTTCCATCACATCTGTGTCAATAAATACAAAGAACAGCAAAAATATAAAATATAATAATTTCTTACGTTACTCTGATATCTCATAGATCTTCAGTGACGTTTACTGCTCTTACCTAACGGCCACCACACTTCTGGACGTACTCTGAGTGCACCAAACGTTTGAGAGCTGGTAAGCTGGTCTTCCAGTAGAGCAGGTCTGCCGGTCTGTACGCCCATAATTGGCTGAAAGGACTTTTATAGTTCCCTGGTCTGTTGATAAAAAGTAACATTGCCCACAAGTGTGTTGTATATTTTCTTAATGTGTTATTTGTTCTTGAAATTATTGTACGACATGCAAAGTCATTGTTTAAATGAAACCCAGAGAACTCACAACAGTTGAGGAAGGCAGTTTGTGATTCACAGGTAACTAAAACCTTTGGGACACCTAAAATAGGAGATGAGAAGCAAATGAGAAGCAGTTATGTTACAGTGTTACATTAACTACGCCTCTAATTTCTCTGTATAAATGCAATCAAAAGTTGTGGACTAAGAAAAAAACTTGAAATTATTCAATATTGTTCTCCAATTATTTTGTCACAAGCCATTTTATTTGTATGAGCGGAGCCCTGCTCGACTTTCACCTCTCCCACGGACACACACAAGCAGGATTGACGGACATCAAAGGTAGTGGAGGAAACATCTATGTTGCCTTGAAAAATCCATCAGATAAAGGTATTGCGGGAGACAGGAAGTGGAGCAACTTTGGATTCAGACGCACCATGATGCCTTTTGACCTTTGAAATGCAGCCTTCAGACAGAGCCTATCTCTATGCACAGAGCAACCAGCTCAAAGACCCTAACACTGCTTAGCAACCAGATGGTTTACCTTACCAACCAGCTATACATCCTACCCAAGCAACACCATGTTACCAGCCAAAATAAACACCCTAGAATTACCTAGCAAACAGCTTAGAGAGCATGACATTGCCTAGCAACCAGGTGGAACACTCCGGTGACCAGTTCAACACCCTGGCAACTAGCTTAGGGAGCCTTACAATGCCTAGCGACCATATGGAAAGCCCTAGTAACCATTTCAACACCCTAGAAATCAGCATATAGAGCCTAGAGCTTAACAATGACTTGCAACCACATGAAGCACCCTAGTAACCAGTACAACACCCTAACAACACCTAAGCACAAGCCAGACTACTTTACTAACAAGCAGGCACACCTTGGCAACACCTACTAATTGCATGATAGACTCTTACAAAACCTAGCAACTGAAGGGAACACCTCAACTACAAATGCTTCATTCTTATTAGCATCACATTAAACCCTATTAACATCATGCTAACTTGTGCTAACTTAAATTGATAGCATTTCAGCGTTGTTCTGGGTCGAAGGCTGATTTTGATGTCTGTATGTGTCTATGCTTTTAAGGGGATTGTTTTTTTGTTTGTAATATTGTATGTCTGTAAATCTTTCAGGAATGTATGATTGTCACAGGATTGATAAATGTGTGAAGTCTGGATGAGATCAGTGACTCCAGCTACTAGATGATGCTTCTTTTCATCAAGAATAACCAGCATCACACAGTTACACGGGTGATTTTTGTGAGGTCTAGGGATCATTTAGGTGCAAAACTCACGTTGTTGTGGTGGTGGAGGTGCAACACACTTGTAAGACACAGTCAGGTATTTATAAGTTCCATAACAAGGATCCCTGAAAGCTGCATTCCCCGCAACAATGGCACAATTCCTCTTTCCATCACATCTGTGTCAATAAATACAAAGAACAGCAAAAATATAAAACATAATAATTGCTTACGTTACTTTCCTATCTCATCCCAGCAAGCAAAAAGGTTTGTTCCATAGACCACTCCAGTCCACGTTCATCCCCACCCTGAGTGTTTTGGATGTCTCTCTAAATAACACATGAAGTTAATGAGTTAAATCATGTTGAGTTAAGGAATCAATCATCACTTAATTATCTCATTAATGATGAAATAACAACAATAATCAGTGAAATAAAACAGAAATAAAAAGAAGTCACCACAATAGTGTTTAGTGTTTCCTTTAGTGGGGCTCTCACCCTTGATTCAGGAAGTGTGAAGTTTGTTTTTAGTTGTAATAGTGTGTTTCTGAAGTACATTCAAAACACCTTGACAGAAGGCGAAATGGATTGTTTCCCTTTAGGTGGTAATTGCATTAGAGGACATAATAGTCAAATGCAGATGTGTTTTGTTATTGTATGACTAGGTGAGGTAAACACTTTTGTGAAGGATTTTTTTTACTATTCCAATAGTAGAAAAATCACCTGAACAATTCAGACATCAAGAATCAGCTCATGAAACTCAACAGTGGTGACACTCAACAAAAGAAAGCTTCATGCTGCAATGCATTTTGGGTAACAGCCTAGAACAGAACTCCTCCATGACTCCCAGCATGCATTGCTGCATGAAGAAAAGATGCAACTCAACTTTGTCACCATTGTTGAGATTCATAAGCTGATTCTTGATGTTTGGAAGTTTAAACAGTAAAAAAGTTTCGAACTTTTAAATTTCTGCTGTTTCCATCTAATCTGTCAAAACAGAGATGTAATCTAGGGACATATACATCTAATAAATAACACACCAGCACTCAAAGTTGTGCAAATTTTCCCAACAACATGAAACTAAATAATTTTTTCTTTTCTTGGTTGCTAGATTTGTGCCTCAGAAAACTTCTAGTAGAAATCAAGGGTAAAGCCCAACTAAAGGAAACACTGAACACTATTATGGTGACTTCTTATTGCTCATGTTTTCTTTAGTGATTGTGTTTGTTAACAGCAGCTGTTCATTATTAATGAGATAATGAAGTGATGATTGATTCCTTAACTCAACCTGATTTTACTCATTAACTTGTTCATGTGCTGTTTAGAGAGACATCCAAAACATTCCCTGTAGTAATGCACGTGGACTGGAGTGGTCTAAATAACGTCTAAATAGCGTCTAAGGAACACATTTTTGCTTGCTGGGATAGATCTTCAGTGACGTTTACTTCTCTTACCTAACGGCCACCACACTTAGAGACGTACTCTGAGTGCAGCAAACGTTTGAGAGCTGGTAAGATGGTCTTCCAGTAGAGCAGGTCTGCCGGTCTGTACGCCCATAATTGGCTGAAAGGACTTTTATAGTTCCCTGGTCTGTTCGTAAAAAGTAACATTACCCACAAATGTGTTGAATATTTTCTCAATGTGTTACATGCAGGGATGCACATAAGTATTATGCAGGTGGGCATGCGTGACCAAAATTAAATTAATTTGAATAAATTTAGACCTCTCATTTGTGTAGTCACATGGTTGAAACCTTTTAATGCACAATCATTGTTTTAGAGCGACTAAAAGTAATACTGGATAAGATTACCGTTTGAACTGAATGCTGCTAAAACTACTGATATCTGGTTTGTTCAGGGTGTAAATGATGCAAAACAGAGTTTTGGTAGCTCCGCCTTTGTTGGTTCTGCTTTCGTAAGTAGAGAAACATGCCGCACATGCAGGCTCTGTGAATGTCTGGATCTGTGCTGCGCGTCTACCAAAACACAGCTTCTCTTAAACTTTCTAAAAGGACAAGCTGTTTAAACTTGACACTTGCATGCTGCTTGTATTTTGTCTATGCTATACTCGGTCCTAGCTCCGCATCGCAAGTCTCCATGTTTGTCGCAAGTGCACTTACCAGCAACCTGCCAAATTTTTTTTTGTTGTTTTAGGTTTCAAAATGGTGTTTAAATGAATATTTACTAATATAAAAACAAACAAGAAGAAATACATTATCATTATATTTTAAGTGTACTTTAAAATAATAATATAAATATAGTATTTTCCCACTTTATTATTTTGTTTATTGTTCATTGAAAAGTAACTTCTCTTTTCATTTTATTTTTAATAGGTAAATATAATTCGTCACACTATGTGCAATGTGAGCACAAAACCGAATCTCCAGGTGCTCTCTTGGGAACCAGATAGTAAACTTATATGCACCCCTGGTTATATGGTCTTAAAATCATTGCACGACATGAAAAGTCATTGTTTAAATGAAACACAGAGAACTCACGACAGTTGAGGAAGGCAGTTTGTGATTCACAGGTAACTAAACTCTTTGATAGACCACCTAAAGATGGAGACAAGGAGCATATTAGGAGTAGTGATGTTACAGTTATTTTTACTGCACATCTAATTTCTCTGTTAAAATGAAATCAAAAGATGTAGAATGTGAAAATAAAACTTGAATTTATCACAAATTGTGATCCGACGCTTTCTCATTTGCAATATTATTTTTAGAGCTTTAAATGACCTTACTTACCAGCTACACCCTAGCAACAACCGGTTACCCACCAACAACCCTTGTTATAAGAACCTCTTATAAACTGAATAAAAGCTTTGGAGACCCTAACAACCAGATGAATTATCCTGCTAACAAGTACAACACATGGCCAAAACATAGCAAGCAGCTTTAAGAGCCTGACCCCACCTAGCGAACACATGGAACAGCCTAGGACAATACCCTAGCAACAAGTTGGCACAAGCCAGACTACCGAATGGACAAAGAAGCCCTGAATAAAAAAACGCAACTACGATTGGGCCGTAACGCAATAGGTTGCACGTGACATCATGTCACTGAGCAAAGTGCCTTTGGAGGGCAAGCAGAGATTTTCTACATTATAATTTACTATTACAAACTCCTAATGCATGTGTTTTGAATCGTTTATGTGTGTTCAGATCTATCAAATCATGAAACCACAAGGCAGTGGATTTGGGCAAATGGTTTTAGGCAAGCAGTGATTTTAGGTAAATGATGTGTTCATGTCATGTACCTCATATTACTTAGAAAATCTTTGAAGGAGGTTTCAACTCTAATCTACTGTTTCAACTCTAATGTGCAAACCTGGTGACCAACTGAGCACATGTTTTACCTCTGTGCTTGCCAACAAGGGTTTCTCCACCGAGCACAAAGTTACAGTATGTTTTGCTCGGGCATCAAATAATTATTTCACTGAATGAAATGCAAATCAGTTTATAACCTCTCTATACATGTGACCCCTTATTTTTCTATCAGTTAAAATAAACCTGCCATAAAAATTATAGACAATTCATTTCTTTGTAAGCAGGCAAACTTAAAAAATCAGCAGAAGTCACTCACTGTATCTCTGTCTCTTAACTGTTTATTATTATTGTGTTCAGATAATGTTTTGTTAAGTAAAGGTTGGCTGTCACTCACCATTGTAGTGGATTATACTCAGAGAAGAGCATTCAGATATTGAACAGAGAGCTATAAGAGAGAATTTGAGTCTTTATCAAAACACACAGAATAAATGTTCATGACATTATAAAACAGACATAAAACCTGAAACACAAACTCACCAATGACAAGAAGACTGAAATATAGAGTCTGAGCCATTTCTGAGGAAGAAACATGTTGAAAATATCAAATGTTAAAATGATTTAGTTATATTTTGGTCATTCAATTGTCTTTTTTAATAGTAAATCTCCCCTTGGCACACTTGACAACTGTTAAACTTTAAGAAAATGACAGTTACAGTCAAAACTGTTACAGACAATTTTAGTAGTTTTTTATATTATATCTATGTTATGGTTTACGCTTTTGCTTTATATTTAATATTAATAAAAAATGACATTGAAAAAATTTCAATTTAAAGTAATCTGATATTTATTAGAGACAAATAAGTTTTTCTAAGTTTTGTAAACCATGCAAGGTCCTAATCTTTGTTAAAAATTGTTACCTTGCTTAATTTAATAGACGTCTTTTACACACAATAATTTCATTCAGTATACATTTGTTTAGTTTGGTCAGCACAACACACATAATAAAATTAATTTACTTTCATATGTACAACTTCATTTTATTTGTCAAAGAAAAATCAAATAACATTTAGCTTAACTTTTTAAATGCTCAATGTTATTATGAAGGAACAACATCCAATCACAGCGCGAGCATTACCAATGTAGTGTCCTTTGATCAAAGCAATACTACAGATAACTATAACAAGTTAGGTAACACAACAATGAACACTGATCACAATAATGGTGTCATCAAATGAATCTTGTGTTCATAGTCAAAAAGGGCATTTGTAGATCAATTGTAGATTTGTTTTGGTCAATAAAAGCAATTGGTGTGATCTCCTGTTTCTGACCATTTTAAGGTCAATTCAAGCTCCTCAGAATAAGTCATATTTAAAGATTAATTATTCAATATTTATCATTCATAATAAGCAGATGAACTGTTGTTGGTTATATAAACCAATATTACACCATTTTTATAAGTAATTAAAATTGAGAAATATTAGGTAGACTTTATCTAATTTCTTTTAGTGTGTCATGACTCATAGCTGATTAATTTAGGTACTCTTTACATAAAAACAGAATAAAATCAACTCAATCTATTTGAGTGGAAATTCTTGCCTCCATTTTATTGAGTAGATTCAGGAAGTTTGCATGTAGTTTACTTTGCTACCTAATGTTTGCGAGTAAAATTTAACTGATTTGCATGGGTAGTACACATACCACTAAACCTTAGCTATATCTGTCACGTGTAGCAGGAACACACAAGCATAGGACTAATGGATATAAATCAAAAAGGAACTTTAATCACAAAACTACAAAAGAAAACCAGGATCCAGGAGAATAGACACGTTGACATTTAACAATAGCAGACAAGGAATACACTTTAGGGGAGAACTTAAACACAACATATAACGAGGGATCAACAGGTGCTGGGGATAAACTAATAATGAGACAAGTGAAAACAGGCAAGGGAACAATTAACTAATAACAAAACACAAGTGAAAACTATTTGACTAATAATGAGAGGAAAAAAACAAACATAACATAAAACAACTGTGACAATATCATACTCGAGAGCAGCAAAAGTCTTGTTCAACTTCAAAATCTTTCAATCGTTGTATAACATCTATGAAAATCTTTTAAATTTTAATTTACATTAAATAATGATCTGTTAACCATAAGGTTGTGTTTAATACGTTTATTAGTAAATATTTATGAACACATTGTCTTATGTTTCTAGCTTTTTGAATGTGTGGTAACTAATGATTTGTTAAGCATTATATATTTTTTGTTAATGATTTATTAATGAAAGTTATCATAAAGTGTTCCCTTTAGTTATAATGAGTCTGTTCTTCTCGTAAGCAAATAATCTGGTCATCAGTACAATAAAAACCAAAAGAAACAAAAGAACAGAATTGTTTTCTTGTTTTCATCTTGATTAAATAAATATAAGTAACACTGATAAAACAACACTTTATTTTTACATTTACCCTAATTTTTCAAGTGTCTTGTAAAGCACAACACAAATTACTGGATCAATATGGGGAAAACTAATAATATTGGCTTTTACAAACTGTTTTCTGTTTTTTTGTCCAAAAATTTTCCAGTGTGATACGTGTTAGCTAATTTTAATTTAGACACCATTAAAATGAAATCATATCAAAATATTAATTTGAATAGGAATGAGAATGTAAATTGTTCTTACTTTTCAGCTGTTGTGTGTTGTGTGTTCCTCTCTTGAATCTGCTGCTGTATTTATTGCGGTTTTTATGCCTTTCAGTACCTCTCATCATTTGAACCTCCCATTAAAAAAATCTTGTCTTCATATTTGATTTCCTTGTTACTTGTGTATTTTTCCACCCACTGCTTTCTGTTTCACTGTTAGAACAAACAGAACTCAAATTTCAAGAAATGATGTGTGCATTCTCTTATTTTAAGAAATTGATACGTGTCACCCAGTGTGTGTCAAGTAAATATACTGTATAGGCTTTGTTCAATAAACATTAGGCCTGTCGATAGATACCTTTTTACTGTTAATCTTCAAACTGAACATACATCATGTATCTTGATTATTTTGGTATATTTACTATATGCACACTGTAAAAATTGAACAGTTTGATCAACTTAATAAAATGAGCCCAATTGGTGAAACTTGAATAATTACGTTGGTCCAATTTAAATGTCCTAGCTAAGAACAGTCACCATCATGGTGATCAAAGTTTCCTAGAGTCGGGCTGTTGACCCTTGACTTTATATACAAATGTGTTATCCACTGTGTGTTTAAAGTAGGGATGTGCACGAATATTCGAAAATTCGAATATTCGATCTGCAATAACTATTCGAATATTATAAATGCTATTCGTATATTCATATTTTTCATAAGAATAAAACTGCGTCACCACAAGGTTAAGTTACCCTTAAAGAAGACCAGAGTTGTCACGTATTTTTAACGTTTCTTCACTTCATCTGTAATGATTTTATAATATACAGAAAATATAGAAAATAATTTGCATGTGTTCACTCAGATCGAAAGCTAGTTTAAATATTATAAATTAACACACCGGAGGCCCGGACATATCAACATATTAATATTTTAAAAAACTGGTGAGCCAGAATTCGTTAAAATACTTATAGGTATAAAAATGCCAACGTCATATTAAATCATTAACAATAATTCATTTATTACCATAACTTGTTCGGAGCGGTTGTTCTTAATAAATTCATATTCCTTCGTTAAAATATATTAAGTAATGCTAATTTCAACAATTAGAAATTTCACTGCAACAAATATTAATGAATTTGGCCTTAACATAAGACTGGCACCTTTTTCCAAACCTAAAAGCAAGGATTTTCCTTCTAGAAGTTGAAGTAGTGTCGTGGCCTTCAAGTTACAGCCGACAAATAAAGTCGCACGGATGTTTTTTTGATGTTTTAAAACGCGCTGTGATTCTCACGTTAGTCAAAATAAATAGGCCTAGCTTATTTAATGATGCAAATCCAATTAAAGCTTAACAACCCAAACACTGTCCGTGAACGACAAAGAAAACAATATTTTTGCGGTGCTGATCAGAATATCTTCCTCAGACGACCATCACAGGAAGGCGTATACGGCTCCGTCTTTGTTGTGGGGTGTATTTTAGGATCTTAGCAAAGTGATCAGGCCCATTTACTTTAACAACATTAGAAACAATTCTTGTAAGATCTGGGTTTTGTTACCGGGAGTTAGAGAAGAGCAGCGCGTTTTCTCCGCTGTCGGCTTGTAGAACAGAATTTTTCACTAGAGTAAAATAGACCTATATGCTTGCTTTCCTTATCTAGAAAACGTAAAACAAAATAAACAAGATAACCATATATCAATGAAGGTCAATATATGTTGCGTTTTGTTCGCTTTGATTTGTCTGTTTTTTTTGTATTATACTGTTTTGCGCAGGTTTGAATGCAGTTTTTATTTTACATTTTTTTTCCAAATTAAAAACCTATATACAGCATATCATTTTGATGCATTATGATTATGTAATGTTAATTATACGCTTGATGTGAAATTGTGACTAAATAAAAACGTAACAAATGACGTCATTATTAACTTAATTTAAATAAACCAATATTCGAATATTCGTTTTTTATTAGCTCAAATATTCGAATATTAAATTATTGAAAAATGCACATCCCTAGTTTAAAGTACTTAAAAATCTGTGTGTTTTTAAAGTATAACTGTTATTGAGAATTGTATTGACTGATGTTGGTTATTTAAATGTCCATCAGCCTGTTGGATTAACTGATCTCATCTAGATTGCACGCTGTGCTGCTGAAAGAACATTATAGTTGAAGGGAATTTACTTGCATTTTGAGGTCTACAATGATTTCTGAAAACTGGACACAGATTTAATCTTGAATTTCAGAAGAGTTTAGATGCACACAGACATCAAGAATCAGTGTATGAATCTCAACGATGGTGACAAAACTCATTCTTGACTCCCAGCATGCATGATCGGCCTGGCTATGCTTAGTAATATAAAAATTTATATTATATTTAATCATACATTTATAAAAAAAAGGTTTTAGGGTATTTTAATTATATTAAATGAACAATATGTTGAGTTTTATTTTGTATTAATTGTATTAATTGAACAGTTTGTTGAATTGTGTAACTTCGTCCCGTTTAAGTTTAGCCAAGTACTGATTGTTCTATACTGATAACCCAAAAAAAAACTGGCTAGACATACTTTTAAATAATTTGTTGTGTATTAAAGTGAACTTTTATAGTCTATTGAACTGGCATAAATGTACCTCTGGTGGAATAATAACGTTTCAGTTCTAGTGATTCTCAATCTCTCAGTTGCTTGCCTACAACAACCAGACTTAGGCAATAAATTAATGTTTTTAGGAATTTGAATATGAATATTCGGTATCACTTCAGTATAGTAGCCTACGCAATATGAGGATATGCCGGTTTGCTGTGATAGAAACGACTTCACTTTAAAGTCAGGAAGAATTCTGAATAATGTTTAAATACTGTTTAGATTTTTAGATTGTCATGTAACATAAACCACCTCACATAGTGTAAGTTGATGACATACTTAACATATTGATGATCTTGTAAATATTGTACGGAGCCATGGAAGGAACGTTGGCAAAAAGAGAAAACTCGTGAGCAAGCTAAAGTTTCATATGCGCTTAGATATAATGTGTTTATCATGTTAACTGTCACTTATAAGAGCAATGTTCCTGATTTGAAGACGCAATGCGTTTGTGCATTCACTCAGACAACAGGATGCTCAGTTGTTAAACAAATAATGCGTTTGTCTTATGTACTCTCACTTATACAAAACAATGTGTTTTGTTTTTAAATATGAGACATTGTTTCTCATTCGCCTAATGATCATTCTCTTAAGTTTAGCTGGTGGGAGCATCGGCTCACACAGTCATGAGCTTTCGGCTGGAAAGGGGGCGGAGACCAGCAGCTCATTTGCATTTAAAGAGACACACACCAAACAGCCTGTTTTCCCTCCAGCCACAAAAAGACTTGTAGGGCACAGTATAATACAAGATATTTGCTGTATTTTGAGCTGAAACATCACAGACACATTCTGTGGACTCCTAAGATTTATGTTGCATGTTATAAAAGGGCTACATTATACGGCCTTTAAGACTCTTCCTGTTCGTGGAAAAAATACAGCATCAGTTTGCCTAGTTTGTCATGACAACATGCCATGTTTAACCTTATAGTTTGGTGGTGTGTGCATGAATGACTTGTGTAGTATGTGCGATAGAGATCGATAGTGCGTGTGTGAATGAGTTTGGTGGTGTGTGTGAAAGCTCTGATAGTGTGTAAGAGATAATATAGTTAGAAGTGAATGAGAGTTTGGTAGTGTGTGTGAAAAGCTTTGATAGTGTGTAAGAGATAATATAGTTAGAAGTGAATGAGAGTTTGGTAGTGTGTGTGAAAAGCTTTGATAGTGTGTAAGAGATAATATAGTTAGTAGTGAATGAGAGTTTGGTAGTGTGTGTGAAAAGCTTTGATAGTGTGTAAGAGATAATATAGTTAGAAGTGAATGAGAGTTTGGTAGTGTGTGTGAAAGCTTTGATAGTGTGTAAGAGATAATATAGTTAGAAGTGAATGAGAGTTTGGTAGTGTGTGTGAAAGCTCTGATAGTGTGTAAGAGATAATATAGTTAGTAGTGAATGAGAGTTTGGTAGTGTGTGTGAAAGCTCTGATAGTGTGTCAGAGATAATATAGTTAGTGGTGAATGAGAGTTTGGTAGTGTGTGTGAAAAGCTTTGATAGTGTGTAAGAGATAATATAGTTAGAAGTGAATGAGAGTTTGGTAGTGTGTGTGAAAGCTCTGATAGTGTGTAAGAGATAATATAGTTAGTAGTGAATGAGAGTTTGGTAGTGTGTGTGAAAGCTCTGATAGTGTGTAAGAGATAATATATTTAGTAGTGAATGAGAGTTTGGTAGTGTGTTTGAAAGCTCTGATAGTGTGTCAGTGACATTATAATAGTGTATGAGAGAGAGTTTGATAGTTTGTGCGACAGTAAAGCCCTATTCACATGGGATTAGTATTATCTGGGGACCTCGTGTGATTTAGAAATGATCTCCTAACATCTGTATTTCATGTGGCGTATTTGCACAGGATAAGTGAAGCCTGTGATTTTACTCAAATTTACAGACTTATATCGCAGATATGATGGCAAGGCTTTACGTATATATAGTTTGTATTTAGTTGTATGGTGTATAATGATATGTGACCATTCCTGTCAAGACTTGAGATCCGTGAACCGGACAGAACATCACCAAACGCGATCGCGAGTCTCAAATGTTGCAGGAGTTTCCATGATAAGTAACAAAACGGAAGACTCCTGGCCAAACGACAGTGTTGGCAGTTATGGATATGATCCAGCACCCGAAATAATGTCAAAACACTTCAAAACAGCCTCCATTATTCACAAACGTTGCATACAACCTTGAAAAAGGATATATGAGCCGCCAAATCACAGATATGCCGATTCACACAGGACTAATATTATCACTGGACTTCCTTGTCCGTCAAAAGATGGTTGGTCATTTGCATTGGGAATTTTTACTTTACAGAATACAGACCTGGCCGATTTGCATGGGATTAAGATCTCAGACAACCTCTGCAAGTATTACTAATGACTATAGCAAATAATCCTTAGCGGTCGCTGAACCCTCTAACAATGTCGCCGAGGGGCCTGTACTTACGAGATATCGGATAACGTTAAATATCAGGATTGTTTTCTATTACATTTACCCAATAATTATATACAACACTTTTACTTGAACTAAATCCTGTACAAACTGAATAAAATATTGGCCTGTGCTTGTACGAAAACACGCATGTGTTTGAGAGTGCATGTGTCCTAGTGACATTGAGACATTGTCTGCAGCCAAACTCTATTGTAGAGATCTAGTCCTATTTGAATTGGTACATAAGATCACAGTAGTTGTGTGAAAACAGATGTTGTTTTGAAAACTAGTCCCGTCTGAATAGGGCTTAAGACAAAAAAATACAAACCTTGGAAATATCTTTGCTCGTTGTGTAAACTAGATTTAAATACTGTGCAACTTTGTTGAAAAGGTGTGATAATGAAACTGTGTTTATAGATTAATTTTCAATTATTACTAGTTGTGTTTCGGAGAAAAAGAGCGATGATCTCCAAACCGTATGTGCATAGTTTAGCTGTCAACGCTCTGTCTACAACCTGAAAAGATATCTACGATCTCAGGAAGTTTCTAAAAGCGATTTCCATATTGATTTTCATCCATAATAATAAATAATAATAGGCAAATAGGCCTAACTGCATAATGTAAATGTTTATACTGTACTTCAAACAACCGAAGCTCTGATGAAAATGGTTTGATTGAACTGTTTGTATAGCAAGCTTGCTGAATAAAAGTGATGATGTGTAATATAGTATAATATGGTATTCTGACCTTGTCTTTTGTTCATTTCAACAAGAAGGTCCTAAGCTGTTCAGTCTGTTATCACTACATTTGTCAATCATAGCAGTGGGAACACATTCTGATAGTTGAGAATGTAGCTGTCAGATAAGTTGAATATTCTTTTTGGGCAACCTGTGATGAATATAAACACTTTGAGCTCACAGAATACTCATGATGTGCTCACAATGGTATTAATGTATTGTGTTCTATTCTCTTGTATTTTTTCCTTTATTAATACACAAGTGTTCTTATTGAAACACTGTTTTAAGCACTTAAAAGGAGAGCACTTATATATTTAAATTTTTAAATGACTATTTAATTAAATGATATGAATTATTTTTTGTAAACTGTCCCTTTTATAACAGATTTGAATACAAAACATGTAATAGAATATGGAGTAAAGAATAACTTAATCGTCCAAAGTATGTCATCACTTTTATCCGCCATTATTTTAATACAGAGTTTCAGGAGAGAAGTTTTCTATGAAATCCTGTTTTAACCAGAAACATAAAGTACACAAAGGAGAAGAGGAAACATCAAATGATAATGTCAATATTTATTTGGTCTATATACTAAGTCTTTGTGGTTTATTGTTTCAAAACACAGGTATAATATTGTCCAGTTATTGATCCTCTATTGTAGGCACTTCATTTATATTCCTTGTCGGTGCAACTATAGCGTCACTGCACTCACGATGGCGTGAATTCGATTCCAGTCTCAACGTCCCTTTGCCTGTCCTGCCTCCCCATCTGCCCAACGCTTTCCTGTATGATCTCCACTTTCCTGTCCAAATAAAGGTAACTTTAATACATATATATTTGTTTTCCTTAACCTTAGAAGTTACATTTTCACAGCAACATATTGAAGGTGTACATTTCTTTCCCATTCAATTTGATCCCACAGTGATCCCACCATGAGCGCTCAGATTACTCATGATGTGATGTCACAATGTCAAGTTAAAAGTGTAACCTCACAACACCCTCACTGTGTGCTCAACAGACATACACAACACTCATACTGTAATAACATAAAAAATGACTTTGGGTTGGTGTGATTTAAAGGTGACATATTCCACAATGTTTTGTTTTGTGGTGCAATGCAACAGGAGTTCACTCTTAGTTTGTGAACAAACACTTTTTTACAAAACAACATGTTTTTTTCAGGTTTCTATGTAGTCCAGGTTGCTGCACACTAGTGGTGGTTGAGGAGAGACTGCCCTCATTTGAATTGGAAAATAACATGTGAATGACTATCTTAAACTTCAACAATCAATCTGGGGAATTTCATTTGAATTTGTCAGCTAAAAGCGTAAAAATATCTATTTAAATTTTATATTAAAACCAAGAGTATCCAGGTGAAGGCCTGCAGGAACTCATTTTAGGACACATGATCCAGACCACCAGTCTCAGGCCTGAAGGGGCGGACCAGCAGCACTGTGCGTTTATGGACACATGTATTAACAGCATGGTGGCAGGAGGGTGAGTTCAGTCCAGTTTTGTTGCTGGACTTCCAGATTACACAACCAAACCTCTACAGAAGAGTGTTCTTCAATGAACTGAAGAGAGCACACGTCGCTCCTCTCTTCATTCAGTTATATTGGCTCCTGTAGTCGCTCGCTTCAAATTCAAGACTCTGCTCCTGACCCTACAAAACCACCACTGGTTCTGCACCTCCATATCTTCCTCAAAAATACACACTTATGTACCAGCCAGATCCCTGCGCCCTACAATCGAACAACGTCTTGTGGTTGGTAAAAAATTACTGAACTCTGACCTCATCCACAGGTCCTTCCACTCTATCTGCCATTACCTACCTTATTTTGCTCTTTTTAACTAGCCTTGTTTACAAAAGTTGTATTTTACACATGTATAATAATCCGTTTTTTATTTATATTTTTATTCTGTGTAGTGTTATTTGTATACGCCTTCAATCCTCCATATGTATGTACTTGCATGTGGCAGAATTTACAATAAAGCAGACTTTGACTTTGACTCAGCTTTCTTAAGTTTAAAATCGTTGTTGTGTTCAACAGTTTTGAATGTTTTTTTCTGCTGACACTTTCTTTTTAGAAAGGATGTTTTAAAGGGGCTTTGCAGCAAAGCTGCTATGTCTCTTTTTATTATTGGTTATTATTTCTTGATTATATTTATTTATGTAAAACATAGCTCATTTATTTATGATTTGTGTGTTTGTGGTACGTTACTTTAAAGCACTTAACTGTTAGTTACTTTGTCAGTTTAGACGGTGAGTTTGTGTTTTCTGTAAATCTGATCCTACCGAGATGCGGCAATGTTTATCACACACTTCCAAGATGCTCCTGTCAGCTGAAGTCATATCAGTGTTGTGTATTACACCCTTAAAGTGACCAAAAAGCAGCTCACCACACACTCCTCCTTTTTTAAAGTTGTATATGTTGCGTTTCTATCGTGCAGCAATTTTTTAAAAATGTTTTAAGTATCCAAGACAAGACACTGAAAACAACATTAAATTGAACAAAAACAGTATGATTATTTGTTGTTTAAATAATTAATAAAACCAGAAATAAAGGCCTAACACTATACTCGTGTGAGCAGCCATTTTGGAAAATTTCATACACCATTTTGAAGTGAGGTCCATGAACATCTTCATTTGAAGGGCTATATGGCCCGTCCCATTTTAGTTTTGCTCATAATGCATATTTAAATATATAAATGCATTGTCATTTTACATACTGCATTGCCATGTTGCGTATTGCTCTTCAAATTGAAATTTGCTACCAATAGGCTTCCATACTGTGGAACTCCACCTACATAAATAAAACAAACCTAAAAAATCAATATCAAACTAACTGATGTTGTCCAACGAGTCTTTTCTCAACTTCATATTTGTAGTTTGGTTATTTTAGTTATTTTGGTCCTACAAAACAAAGTGGTCCTGTTTCACTTAGCGTTCAGACTGGCATTTTAACAGCTAACCTAAAGATATCTAACCTAACAGCTTACGAGTAAAGTCACAACCTGATTGGACAGTGTTTATGATTCATATTTTAAAACCGGACTTACCGGACATCCTAAACAAGGCTCTATGAGGGTATTTTAGCAAGCCGGTACCTCGCAAAAAACTTATGAAGTGTTTAAAGCAGTTAATTAAAACCACACAACAGAAATTCTTTAAAATATCAACAGAGCAGAACATTAAACATTAATACGTCTCTTCCCCATCTTGATATTATCCTATTTCTGTATTTACTATCAATATGTTGTCCTATTATTCACACATTCTGAGAAAGAACAAATTAAGTGAGTTGTTGAAAAAAACATATAATTAAACCACACCTACTCTATAGCATCTCTTATCTATCTCACTTAAATTCTTACTGAAATAAAACAAGAAAATATGTAAATAACACTTGCTGAATAAACACAGAAGGTGCTGCAGAGCAGATACAATCACATAATATCTCCTCTTCACTATATCTCTTATCATTGGTACACATAGATAGACTTAAACAAATGAGGAAATTAAATATGAAAAAAAACATTCAAATTTGTGGATGTGATGAAGAGCAGATATAATCACATCAATATCGCTGAGAGCAAGGATGACTGAACCCATTGTAATGTGGTGGATCTTAGACAATGTACGGTGGAACAATCGGACTATATTCTAAGAGTTTATTGAAACAAGATCGTGACAGTTCTGTGTTCAGCACACGGTTCAGATCCTAACCGGATAACAAAAAAATGTTCCATAGTCCTGCAGAGTTTAGCTCCAACTTGGCTCAACACACCTGTTTGGAAGTTTCTAGTCTGCTTTGTGAGACCTTGATTAGCTGTTCAGGTGTGTTAGATTAGGGTTGAAGCTAAACATTGCAGGACACAGGCCCTCCAGGACTGCCTTTGGACACCCCTGGCTTAAATGGAAAGTTGACACACACAGAATTTGTTTTGCAGGTGGGAGTTTTCAAATATATGCAGACAGAACGAAATAAAGTATAGACATAAAAGAACAATTTATTCAAAGAATCAATAGATAAAACGAGATATAATGCAATATAATTACAAGTGAAACAAATTGAAGTAATGTGATAAATACTGTAATATTTGTTATATACAGAAGTTATTAACAGATGTACCCTTGATATCAAGAGAGCAGATGAAAACCATGGAATCAATGTCAAAAATGTTGATTTGTCAATGTTAATTTCACTGAATCAATATCAATTGTATACCGTGGCCGTAGTGCAAAAAAAAAATCACACAACTAATAACAAATCTAAAAAGCAAAATAAAAAAACAAAATCACAATTCCAAATCTGAAATCACATCTAAAACAAAATGGCGAAAGATAAAACACAACAACAATTCGGGAAACCAAATTGTTGTTGTGTCATGTTGTCAGCCATTCTCTCAAGATAACCGGCAGAGACACAGATAAAAGTACATCATGTTATATGTGCAGTGCCTTGCTTGCCAAGTGTTGGATCATGTCATGTAATAAAATGTCCCCCTCAGAGTTTTGCAGATCTCTTTTGAAGATCACCTAGATACCAGAGAGTCGGCTCCAAATAGCCTAATACCTGCTGCTTCTCCAAAGTTTTCCAGAGGCCCTTTTGTAACAGGTTTTAAAAGAACATTAAATGTAACTATTTGTGTGAATTTCATAAAATGAAGCACTTGTTAGTATTCACTGGTGTTTGAAGGCCCCCCTCATGTGGCTGTTAATGGTATTGCAGACATTGTATTTAGTCCCTTCTCTCTTGCTGTACACCAGCAGTAGCTGCGGCTATGTGTGGTTTCCCAAGCTCTTACTCATTATTGAATTAATTGTTAAAATTGTATGTTTTAAAATATATATTTTTGACTCAATCGATTACGTATATGTTTTTGAACAGGTATATAATGTGTTTAGCTCTTGGTTCATGGTTTTTGAGAACGCTATACATGTATTGAGTGAATAGGAGTTAATTTCACGTGGTCATTGTGTTATGTTGTGAACTGCAGACGATTTATTGTAATATGAGATGAGCAAAAGTCCAATTTATAATTATTTTAGTTGTTAACTATGTCTGCAGTGTTTCAATTCAGCCAAACTGATTTGTGTTTCTGTTTCTTCCTAAAAAGATAAACTGAAAGTGAAAGAATCCTTTGTGTGAATGTGTGTCCTTCACCCGTCTGTTACACTATCAGTAAGCTGTTAAAAGAACACAACACCTTTGTAAGATTATTACTTTTGAGTCTAGTCGATGGAACACACAAAGTTTCGGATCCGGGGACCAAGAATGACACAAACGCTGAAGTGCAGTTCACTCAAAGTTCAATGTTTATTAAGGACAGATCCAATATATGAGAATAAATGATGAAGTGAGCTATGATCTGATTCACACACTTCTGTACATGGAGAATCACAAGAGCTCAAAGTTAGTATATTCTGCTCAGGTTAGCACTACGTTAGTTTCTTGTTCTTAACATCTGGAACAAACTGATATCTGAAACAAACACTTTAGTGACTCTCAGTGACACTTATAAGTGATGAACATGATAATGATGATGTAATGATTAAAACAGTGTGGGATACTAGGTGTGAAACGAGTATGCTTGGTTCAATATCTGTGGGTGTGTCAATATCTGTCAATATCAATATCTGTGCTCGGATTGAATAAAAATCTTCTTTGTGTAGCTGACTGTGTCTGCATTCTGTGATAGGCTAGTCACAACGCCCCTCCCCTACACAAGTCAAGTCAAGTTGAGCTTTA
This sequence comes from Triplophysa tibetana, assembly GCA_008369825.1. Lineage (NCBI taxonomy): Eukaryota > Metazoa > Chordata > Actinopteri > Cypriniformes > Nemacheilidae > Triplophysa > Triplophysa tibetana. The sequence goes on from CM017897.1 coordinate 24,088,056, forward strand.
TTGTCATTCCACTACATGTGTGGACATATAGCGGGAAGAGATGTCGTGCCTCACAGGACCACGGTGCTACATAAATACAGATATACAACACGAAGTAAAACATTATAAAACTATACACAACTAGCCTACTGTCACACATACAGATGTATTGTGTTGCTGACTGTATCCCGCTCCGCTCACTCACACAAAGAAAACTGAGAAGAGAACAGCTCTCTCTCTCTGTCTCTCTCTCTCTCTCTCTCTCCCTCAGTCACTCAGGTTCAAGGGTCTTTTCCCTTAACGTTTAGGGTTTCGTCAGCTTCAGGTTTGTTTTTTACTTCGGTTTGTAGTACTTACTTATTAACCAGTAGAGTTTTGGTAAACGTGGGGTTTGTTCAGACGTGGTGCTTGGTAGAATGCGTCTCTGCCTGTCTGAGTTTTTTTTTTTATAAAACGTCAGCTGGCTCTAACCAGTTTTTTTTACTTCACTTTCTTGCTGTATTTAAAAATTAAGGAAGTAGTGGTATAAAACTATATTACAAATGAATTAGCTACACACACACACTCTCTCTGCCGGTCGGTATAAAGTTGTGGTATAAATAATATTACAAATTAAGCTACACACACACACACAAACTCTCTCCCCCCTCTCTCTTGTTCATTACATTTTACTTCATAATTGCAACCGCATGTGTTGTATTCATTGTTACTCTCAACTCAACTCAACTCAACTCAACTTTATTTATAAAGCGCTTTTTACAATTTTCATTGTTACAAAGCAGCTGTACATGAGACACATTGAATACAAGTAAAACAACTAACGGCATATACCTGTAAAAACAAGAAAAAGGTGAAAACAACAAAGACAGACATACAAATGCTCCACACACACAATATGCGAACATACATACACACACACATTGACATAGACGCACACACACACAGTGAAAGCACACATTGGCGATAAAGGAGAAAGAACCACAGGTCAAATATTAAACGGACTATAAATTCTTATATGCAATATTAATTATGTCTAATTTCTGAATTCTAAAGCAGCCCCCCCGGCCAGGCAGATAGTGCAAAACAATATGCAAACGGTGGTGAGGAACCCAAAACTCCCATCGAGAAAAAAACCTCAGGAGAACCCAGGCCCAACCAGGGGATTCCAGTTCCCCTCTGGCAAAAGCTGCTGCCTCTGCACAAGCTCAACAGTGCTTGCACAACAAGGCTAAATAAAAAAAAAAAAAGATAGATTTAAGATTATCATTAACAATCTAATAACATTTGAAATGTTGTAGGAAAATCAAGTTGTCGCGTCCTTTATCCAGCTCTATCCTCTTAGCTCTTGTTAGGTCACCGCTTCCCATTCTCAGCTCTGCCATCAGGTCTGGGGATGAACTGCATCCTGCGGTAACCTTGGAACAAAGAGACAAGACTGGCTGAGAGTAGAGTACTGTTCTGCACTCTTTGATGCAACAAGTACATCATTTGTTGTTGGATGTGTTCCTGGTTCCGGTAGATCTAAATAATGCAGCCTAAATCCTCTGAGGATTAATATTATGGAGGTGTTGTGTATGCAAGATTAAAAAGATGAGTCTTTAGTCTAGATTTAAACTGACAGAGTGTGTCTGCCTCCCGGACCGTGCAGGGAAGAATATTCCAAAGTTAAGGCGCTAGATAAGAAAAGGATCTACCACCTGCACTTGATTTTGAAATTCTAGGTATTACCAACTGACAGGAGGCCTAAGAGCGTAATGTACGTGGAGGACTGTAATACAATAGAAGTTCATTCAAATACTGCGGCGCTAGACCATGTAGGGCTTTATAGGTAATAAGCAAGATCTTGAAGTTAATGCGATGCTTTATAGGTAACCAGTGCAAGGTTGACAGAACCGGGGTTATATGCTCATACTTTTTTGTACGTGTAAGAACTCGAGCTGCCGCGTTTTGAACAAGTTGCAGTTTTTGTAATAGGCCTGCAGGGCATCCACCTAGAAGTGCATTACAATAATCTAGTCTTGATGTCATGAATGCATGAATTAATTTCTCTGCATCTGACAGTGACAGCATATGACGTAGTTTAGATATATTCTTAAGATGGAAAAATGCAATTTTACAGGTGTTGGCGACATGGCTTTCAAATGACAGAGTACTATCGAATACAACGCCAAGATTCTTAGCTGATGACGAGGATTTTATGGAGCATCCGTCAATCATTAAGCAGTATTCTTGGTTGTTACGTATAGCGGTTTTCGGTCCAGTAAGTAACACTTCTGTTTTGTCCGAGTTTAGTAGTAAAAAATTGTTACTCATCCATATTTTTAAGTCAACTATGCAATCCTTTATTCGATGAAACTGCTGGGTTTCATGAGGCTTCGAGGAAATATAAAGTTGAGTATCATCAGCATAACAGTGAAAGCTAATTCCGTGTCGCTTTATTATATCTCCTAGAGGTAGCATGTATAATGCGAAGAGCAGAGGCCCCAAAACTGAGCCCTGTGGTACACCGTATTGGACTTGTGATTTGCGGGACACCTCATTGTTTATTGCTACAAATTGAAAACGGTCAGATAAATAAGACTTAAATCATTTCAATGCTATTCCGTTAATGCCGACGTAATTTTCGAGTCTATGTAGAAGTATGCTGTGGTCAATGGTGTCAAATGCAGCACTGAGGTCTAGCAGCACCAATAACAAAATACAGCCACGGTCAGACGCTAAAAGCAGATCATTTGTAACTCTTTGTAAAACTTGTTCTGTATATAGTTTGTTTGTTATCGTGATCAAAACCATTGATCTGAAGCTCGATGTTGATGCTGTCATGTAAATAGTTTTCTAATCAGCAATAAATATAACAATTTCTGATCAACCCATATCAATTGCATCCTAAAAATAACATACCGGCTAAGCCCCGCCCATCTCATGACAGCCCGACCCACTTCCGGGTTAAATCCCGCCCACTTCTGGGTTAGGCCCCGCCCAGTCCGAGTACAGATACAGATAATTCATATGTTTAACAGATACAGATACAGATAATGCTGTACTCGCTCATCCCTACTCGACCCGACAAAATAAGAGAAGACTTTGACTTGTACACTATGACTCTGTAAGTCTTTATACATATTAAACCAAACATTGAAGTTGTGATCATTGTGGGATGTTCTCTGGAGTGGATCACACTGGAAAGAGCAGTGCTGTGTTTGGCACTTGTAAGGTGGTGAAAATTGTACATTGTAAAGGACTCTGTCCTGGATCTGATCAGGCCACAAATGGGCATTTGCATGACACAACCTCAACAGTGAGCAGAATATCTTTAAAGCCTCAAAGCTATGTTATTATCTGCTCTACTGCTGTGGATATGAGACCATTGTACCAATCCCACTGAGATATTTCAAATGATACCAAATATTCATATGAAGATTCTTTGTTCATATAAGATATGGTATTTGTCAAATCCAGTTCATGGGTGAGCTTTGAATTGCTCTGAGTTCAGTAGAAGAGAAAGAGGAGAGGGGGAGAAGAGAACAGATGTAAAGCTGTGAGTTAGTATCATCATTCATTGTTATATGCTGTCTGAGATGGAGATGCAAACCCTGTGGGGAGTTCATTGTATTGGATGAAGTTCTGTGTTACTCACGATGTAGTGCCCTTTTGGTGTGGACACCTTGGCACCAGCCTTACAGTTATCCCAAATTAGGCTGCGTAAACAAGTAAATTGGCATAAACTTTAAGTGCATTTACACTGAAAGTAGCTGTGAATGGTAAAGACTGTGTATTTGTCATACTTCGTATCTAACAATTTAACACGAAATGGCGTGTTTGCTCCGAGCATTTTGGACCAGATCACTTTTTGGAAAACATGGATAGTGTTACAGGTACTACAGTACGGTGTCTATATGATACGGCCATCCGAACAATCTTCAAAGTACATATAGGACCAAGTGGATCATTAGCCATGACTGTAAGTGTAACATTACTAATTGCTATTGTTGTTGTTAGCTACCTATGAAATGCAACCACTGACGGCTAAGTTTGGGCGAACACATGGCTTATACAGTATATATTAGATCTGTTGTAGAGTTCTGGTGAGGAGTGCATCGTTTGATTATCACCTGTATCTGATTTTCTTGAGATTTGGGATATTTTAACAACAATAGAAAGTTTCATAACCATAAACATATGTACTCCTGGATTGCTATTTTGTCCAGCGATATTAACTGATATTTCCACATCTGATTGAAAAAGAAAGTAATTGCAAACGCTTGACTCAATGGTGGTTAAAACTGAGTTTTGAATAAAAGTGAACTAGTCTTATGTAACTTGATTATGTAACTCTTCTTCATAATGCATTTCTTCATAATAATCCACGTAGTGTCATAAGACATTTTTTTTATGAAATACTATTGATAATAGTTGTCTAAATGCATACTGGGAACAGTTGAACGATGTTCAAAGTTCAGTTACCGTTGCACCTGACTCTTCCCAAACAGACAGTGACATGCACAAAGCCGATTGCTGCCCTGGCACCCACATGGACACAATTGGTAGGCCAATGAATCTTTCCTCATGTTCTGTGTAAAATTATTAGAAATCTCTATCATTCATAGGACACCGCATCTTTATTCAGTGTCATGGCTGTGTGCAGTCCAAGGAAAAGTTTAATCTTTGATGTGAGCTGCCAATTTATATGTCCACTATATATAATCCATAATTAAGGCAAATATTAGTTGTTTTTTCATCATTATTCTGACACACATCATAGAACAGTCAGATCATTGTTTATTCAAAAAAAAATATGTAAGATGACCAAAAAGCAGCATCCAAAACTTGAGAGGAGAAACTAAATGTTTCATTCTTCAATTGTCAATAACAGGAAACACACACATTATCTGTAATGGACGTCAGTTCGACATTAGCCTCGGGAAATCAGGATGGGTTCAGAGCCTGCAGCCTCTACACCACAGGAAGTACGTCAAGAAGCTCTGAAAATCCAAGAGGATGGAAGGAGAGAAAGTGGATTGTGAATGAGTCCAAACTCATGGAGCTTTTCCAGAAATGCTCCTCTTGTGGAGCTCTGATGACGGAGGCAGACCAGACCATAAAAACAATTGGTAGCAGAATCACTGTGGGCTGGAAATGCAACAACGGACATACTGGTCATTTGGAATCATGTCCAAACACACGTGTAATGCCGGAAAACAACCTATTAGCAGCAGCTGCGACACTCACTAGGGATGGGTACCCAAACTCGGTACTTTATCGGTCTCGGGGCTAAATTATGAAAGACCGAAGTATCGATAAGCTCTGACGTTAACGGTTCTGCTATCGGTACTTGAGAAATTAAGAAAAACATTTCCTATTTATTATTGCTACATAAACGTTACCTAGCATTTTAACTGACCAGCCATTTCTAATTTGAGATAATATTTAAGACATTTAGCTGTATTTTCGTTATTCGCAATCTCGCACCGCACGCGAAATGTACGTCTGTCCCACACTACACAGAGCTCGCGCGCACACAACACGAAAGCTCGCGCATATAATAGAGTGACGATGGCGGAGAGAAACAAACGCTCTAAAGTCTGGCTACATTTCACGCGAGTAGATACAGATAATGCTCGTTGCAATAAGTGCAACAAGACTTTTGCTTGTAAAAGCGGTAACACAAGTAATCTAGCTAAACATCTCTCTAAAGTGCATTATGTGCAGACAGAGAGATGCAAAGTTTTCGACTGCCTGCTAGCTAATAGTTCATCATCCACGTCCTCAGGTGCGTATGCTAGCCTAGCAGTCTTTCTAAATAACACAGAAATAATTTAAACATTGCATAAGGTTTCTTTAAATTAGTATGTAATAATTGAATAAACCCACATCACATAAAAAAATAGCCTACATAAAAATCTTTAGAGTGTTTTTTTCTGCAGTAGCCTAAATAAATCTTAAACATAAAAACCGCTTTCACAGTACTGCATTTAAAATGGATGAATAATAATAAATTATGCTTAAGAAATTATAAAGCAGAGCTTACCTAAAAAATTAATTGGTAGCGATGAAATACATAAACTTTATTGTGTTTGTGTAAATTGCAAGAGGTTCCAAACCTGTATAACTTTTAAGCCCAAACAGAGTTAACCTTCAACTGCAGGCAACACAATAAGCCAAGAGAGGGCCCGACTTCTGCCAGAAAAGGCAGATATGTTGATTTTTCTCCAGAAGAATGGTTAAAAGCTGTAAGCCCTTTTGCAGCCTGCCTGGCTGAATGCCCCAACTGTGTTCCTTTAAACAACTGCACATTCTTTTACAGGAAATTTGTGTTTATTTATTTGTTTTACAATCATTTCTATTGTTTGTATTTTTGCTCAAACATTGCTGTTTGTTAGGCTATAGATGATTATTTTATTTTACATTTAAAAAAAATAAAAGTGTTGTTAATTCTGTTCTTAATTTGAACATGTTACCATATGTTTCTTTCTTTCTTTCATCTTCCCTTATCTGGTGTGCAAAGTGTCTTTGTGTCATTGTTTGCATGTTATGTGCAGTGCTGTTTGCATATCTGTGTGTCTTTGTTTTATGTGTGCCTGTGTTCTGTGGGCAATTGTTTGCATTCACCGAGTGTCTGTTGTGTGCCTCTGTTTCGTGCAGTGTGTAAGTGTGAGCACTGAGCAGCATGTGTGTGTGTTTGTGTGTTTATACATATTATGTCCCTATTTATCATAAGTATTAAATGCACAAACACACAAATGAAGGAAATATGTGCTGCACTACACACGATTGGAAAACCATTTCTTTATTATTATTATTAAACAAAAACAACAAAAAACATAAATAAATTTAGGACCACATGCATTTTATTTTAATTCTCTATGAATAATAGGCGGGTATCAGTCATCTTTTACCTGCATTAAGATATGTTAGGTCAACGAATGTAAAGAATACGAATGTTTTAAATAGTGAAAAAAAACTCCAGCTTTAGTTTTGTCTTTCATAAAAAAAACGCAACAAAAAGTACAGATAAGAGTCCCGTTAAAGTACCGGACCGATAAGTGGTATCGATAAAAGTAATAATACCGTTAAAACCTTAACGATACCCATCCCTACTCTTCACTGGCGCAACATTTACAGACGTCGTTGACTGGACTGGGCTCCTGAACTTGCAGCTGCCCCTAAAAACGTCATACTACAACATACCGGCAAGCTACCTCATTCCGGTGATTAAAGCAGCATACAAGACGCAGGAAAACGTCATAAGAGCGCGACTAATCCAACAGACTCAGGATGGTGAGGGAGTGCAGCTCTGCGGGGCTGGGAGGAGTTACACAGGCCATTCATGCAAATATACAACCTATTCCTTCATGGATGACTTCTCCAAACAGATAGTTTTTTTTGATCTGGTTCAGGTAAACAAACGGACACGACACCAGAATAAATTTACCAACAAGTCTTTTATAAAATGTTATAATCTGTAGACTCATTCCCTCTAGGTGTCCCAGGCCAAAAGTTCCATAGAAACGGAACCAGTGGGGTTCAGGAAAGGGCTGGAGAAGCTCTTGGATGAAGGCATTGACGTCAAAGGGCTCACAACAGGTAGACACCCATCCATCAAAAAATTGATGAGAGAGGAATATCCTAACATCATACATCAGTTTGATCCATGGCATGTGGTAAAAGGTTAGTCTGTTGGGTAGTAGAGCACACGCTTTTGATAGGTAGGAAATTGGCCTGTTATGTGCATTATCTGAAGTTGTCTTACATGATAATAATGTACTCTTGTAATTCAGGAATAAAGAAGAAGCTGGTTTCCGCATCCAATCGGAGGAATTACAAAGTACTTGGCCCTTGGGTGAAGAGTGTGAGCAACCACATGTGGTGGAGCTGTTGGACATCTTCGGGAGATGCAATGGTACACAAGCATACACACAACTCCACACAAAATCAAATTCTGATGGATTGATCATATGTATGCTGTATGGAGGTGTACTGCATAGTGACATTTCTGGTTATCACAAATCTTGCACAATAACTTAATGCCATGAAAATTTGTTAATGTTTTACAGATACTTTAGAACGAGTATGAGTACTAAACCAGTTTTCTACCTGGTCTCTTATGTTATTGTCAGGAATTGCACGGACGATGGAAATCAATACTTCATCATATCTCAGGGGTTCATCGCTGAGAGGAAAACATCATGGATTACAAATGCTACCATAAAGAGCTAACAAGAGACCAGCAAAGGATGAAGAAATGGTTGTCTGTGGAATCCCCTGCCCACAAAGCCCTGGTTGAAATAGTGATGGATACACGTCTACTGAAAGACTTGGAGCAAATGATGTTGTTCGAACACAAAGGTAGGTTTATAAAAAGTACAGGTAGTGTAATGGCAAACTAAATGATCTTTTCAGTGGAAATTGTCTGTGAAAGTGATTTATAATGTAGAAGTATGGGAATGGTCCTTAGAATCGCTTAAACAGACACACATATTGGATTGATCTATACTTCAAACACAATCCTTCACAGATCTTGCACACAAATTTTCATAAAGGTTATTGTTTCTGATTTATCTTCCCTGTTTTACTAGGACAACTTGAGGTCTTTCATAATGCTCTGCTGAAATGCTGTCCAAACCGTCTACACTTTGAATATACAGCGATGCAGACACGCACAATGTTGGCCGTTATGGACCACAATGAAAACCACTACACAGAGAGAACAGCCAGCAACAACAGCTGGTAAGACCTCAAAATATTCCTAAATGCAAAGCTCTCCTATTACCATACAGTTTCATACCTGACATGATCAGTAAATAAACTCTGGCTTAGACATACAGTATGACTGAACAAATACATTTTTTGTAACACAAAACAGAGCTGGTATAATAGGCCTGTAATATGTCATAGATATCATAAACATTACAGAGTAACTCACAATGCCTTGCTGGGTTTATAATTTCAGGGCTTCCAAGACGTAATGTTGTCTTTCAAAAACAGTCTAAGCAGTGGAATGCCACACCTATCTATACGAAGACGACACAAACATTCACAAATGGTCTCATGGAGGGAGTTATTGAAAGACGATTGGATCACACAGTCAAATTCAAAGACTTGACCCCATATCAGAATCCCTCATCTGGCAGCTAACATCACTTTACAGCCAAAACCCATCAAGGATGATGTCCTAAGAGCTTACACATCAAGGTTCCAAGGTCCATCAGAGAAGCTGTGATTATCATATGTAACACAAACACGCTAGCTCCTCATACACCATCTTTCTGAATATACTGGGACTTTACATCTTAACCAAAAAGTAAATAAAAAACGCTATAATGTATGTTTTATTGTACAGTTTAATAAATCTGTGATTCTCCTTGTGTTTATAAACATTAACTAGGCAAAACAGTTTGATCGCATGTTGATTGTGTTGTGCATAAAGTAACAACAAAACTAACCAAATCCAATATACATGTTGCCCTGCTCTATTTGTATAAGTTGATTGATCTTGTAAAAAAGGCTTCAACACTTTTAAAGGTACATGAATGCAAAGATTTATTTAGACAAAATAAATGTTTACACCAAACATTTGTTAGAAATGAGTGAAAGGCAGCAAAGTTCAGACATATAGCAAGACACCTTCCAAAAGTAGTTACTTCACCATTCCCATCAGTGATTGGTGAGTAGTCACTAGTATGGGAAAGCCTGAAAGTCAGATGAGAAAATGTCCAAACAGACTGATAACATAACTCTCACAAGCACAATAACCCAAATGTTTTACATTCACAGCTTGTGTAATGTAGAATAGAATTTAATCTTTATTTTCCAAAAATGTGCAAAAATGTGTTTGGACAGTAAGAAGTCATAAAACCTGAGCAGTGGAACATAGGCCTACAGTACATTCACATTACCTACAGTATATTTATGGCATCTTCTGCTTGAAATCCTACATAAACTCGTGACTCTTATGGTTATCTCTGGCAAATAGCAGCAACCACACATGATGGCAATGGTTTTTCGATCGCCTCTGCCCTAAGTCTCTCTTCAGGGCCCCTCCATCATTATGTGGTGTGACACCCATCTGTATTGACTGAGAAGATATCACATCATGAATATAAGCTTGAAAATGCAAGCTAACAGAATGCATTCAAAATCTTTGAAGCATATATTGTAGTGATTGCAGGAATCACTTACTCTAGCGACAGCTGGCCATCAGGTCCACTCTGCATGGGACGTTTTTTTCAGTTTATAAATTCAACATAAGCAAGGTGGAAGCGTTGCTAAGAACTCATTGAATGTTGTGACACATGCAACTTCCTCTTCAGCTAGATGGACGCTTGCCAAAACAAAACAAGAGCTCGCTTTCAGTCAGCATGCCACACACTTGAACCACCAGTTTGAATCTGCTCTCCTCCTCCCTTCTGACACAGGCAGTTCAGCCACACTTTCCTGTCTTTCAATTTTACAAAACCTCATCTTCAGTGTATTAATAGATACGGTTCAGGATCTGCACCAAAGTAAATATCTTCTGAATCGTCTCTTACTAATATCTCCATGGTTGAAAGGCTCCTTATGCAAACAGATGGTCTAGTTGAATATGACAATATAGTATCACGAGAGTGATTGTAAAGCACACAGAGTGTCTGGACTTGAATCGCTCTCGTGTTACTTAACACAATCAATCTGTGCAGCGCTGCATTAAGTCCTTGTTTACACTTGTTCAGATGTGTTTTATTTGGCTAAACTCTGCAGGAATGTGGATTTCTCGAGCCACATTAGAGTAACACTGCAATAACATGCTAAACAGTAAGGGGTGGTTTTCCCAAACAAGGATTATCTGAAATCAGGACTAGGCCTATGTTACATTAGGATTTTTAAATCAATTTAAAAAAAAGTATTTTATAAACAACTTTACAGGCCTGCATCTTGAGATAAAACAATCACACTCATATATTTAAGTTATGTCAGTGCAAGTTGTTTTCGATCAAGTGACCTATAACATTTAAATTAGTCTAGGACTAGGCTTAAGCTCTACCGTGAAACTCCCCCTGAATGAAGTATAACGATTACAATGAATTGAATTTTTTTTTTATCAAACCGCCTTAGTATTCTGATCTTGGTATAACAGTGTCATGATCATAATCATGATTTTAAACTGTAAATGCAGCCTCATAATGCATTTTAGTTTTAAAACCCCATCGTATCCTCGCTTGAACAAACTGTTTTGTGGTTTTATATCTAATTAAAATAACCGCACGCCTACCTTAAAAGTTAGATAATTATAATGTTTAACACTTGATTTTTGCATAATTATGAATAAATGGCATATTTAACTGTTATAATTATCATGTTACCTGAAAACAAAAACTCTTGTCTTCTTTTGGTCATTTGGGATCGATGGTAACATCATAGTTCACCACTTTTTTTAGTAGGACTAGACCAGTGGACATATTGATATAATCTGTGACAGAGTTAGTGTGTTTATTAATGTCTGTGTCTGCTGCATCATGGGTAATCTGTGGATCTGTCTTTTGGAAGAAGTGTGAAGATGACCTCAATCATGTCCTGCTTTTGTGTGTGTGTGGAGACAGAAGAAGAACGGAGGTGTGATCAGCTTTAATGAAGGCTGTGCGTCTGCTCTGCTCGGGCAGGAAAGTCATGCGTTGAATGCATATAGAGAAAACCGTCATCATGTTAGTCCTGTTAAAGTCTCTGACAACAAAAGTCATAACATAAATATCACCATTAAACAACAGAATGTGTTCTAGTCTATAATAGTGTCATGAGTCAGTCGATGAGAAAAGAGGAAATGAGAAACACAGGAAGAGTTGCAAATGTTCTGATGAAGAACTATAAGTAGATGATGAGAAGAGACTCAGTAAGAGAAACACAACATGATTGACAAGAGTGATATATGTCTGCTGGGACTGATCCTTCTCTCTTCACTATTCACAGGTAAACTATACAACACATTTATTTCATCAGATTTCATTTCAGTACTCTCACTGACATTGTTATGTTTATTTTGTTGTGTATTTTACCATTTACTTTCCCTGTTAATCTAGCATAGCTGAACATAAAGTGCACTTATTTTCCATTTATGATCTTGCCTTGAGTGTTTATTTCCCTCATCTTGCTGCAACGTTGGCTCCCAAGCGAATATAGACTTCTGATTTGGCCTAATGCGAATTTCTCTTTATGACTGTGGTCTGATCCTGACTACTATATATATATATATACATATATACTGTATATACTGTATATGTGACCCTGGACAACAAAACCAGTCTTAAGTAGCACAGAGATACAGGGTATGGGGTATGGGTGAAATTACAGACTTTTCTGTTTTGCCAAAAATCATTAGGATAGTAAGTAAAGATCATGTTCAATGAAGATATTTTACAAATTTCCTACTGTAAATGTACCGAGTGGATGGTCCGCTACAGTGCTATTGATTAACAACTTCAAAGGCGATTTTCTCGATATTTTGCTTTTTTTGCACCCTGAGATTACAGCTTTGTAAACAGTTATGGTTCCGCCAGATATTGTCCTATCCTAACAAATCATATATCAATAGAAAGCTGTCAGATGAAGTAAAAATCTCAATTTTGAAAAATTGACCCTTAAGACTGGTTTTGTCGGCCAGGGTCATATATATACATCTTTATGTGCACGTAGGTAAGGACATTTGCAGTGGACTTCAATAGCTGAAACTTGTTTGGACTCCGACCTGATAAAATAATACATTAGAAACATACACACAGTACACGATAAAAAATAAATAGATTTTCCGTGATCAGCAGTCTGATTGATGTCGGCACTAGTGCCGTGATGCTGGTCGTGACAACCGCACCGCCGTACTGGTAAAGTGCTGTTAAGCATGTTCACTTTCATCTCATGTCACATTTATCATAGAGTTCATGTGTCTTCCCTTATGGAGCAAAAATATATGAATATACTGTCAAATATAATAAATTATTTTACATCATACATTTCCATATATTGGAAGCTGGTGCTAATGTTTTTTGATATACCGCAATATATGCATTGACAATATATGGATATATGTTGAACATAAATTATATTTAGAAACAAAGACAAAAATAAACCTGAAAATGTTCACATATGAATGTGATTGTATAGTATATACATATATGAACACGTTGTAGTGACTGGATCATTGTGAGAAAAGCCATAAAACCTCTCACTCCCTTTTGTCCTGGTTTCAAGATACCATCTTCAAAAGACCTTAGCAAACCTGGGTCCATGGGATCTGGTTTTACGTTTTGAACTATCACGGAGAAGTGTGATAACCATTTGGTTCCTCTGTAGGATATTTACGACTCCTTAGATTCAAAGCTTTGGTGATAAGTCTCTGTCTCATCTCTTACTTAACATCTGAGGCTAACCAGAGGAACTTCTCTGACAATAGGAACTTATGTGCTTAAACTTTCGCATCGTTGGAGCTTTCCTCTCACCTCCCCCTTTCGGGAGGGGTGAGGTAATTCTTCCCTAACTGGAGAAGGAACAATGGACTCTGCTGCCACGCACACCTCGACGAGCCATGCGGCCGGTCATGAGGGCCGAGGCCCGCGACTTTCACCAAGGCACGCAACTTTAAACAGGACCGCATTCTGAAATCATCTGAACATTGCCATCACTCCAAGCGCATACGAGTACATCCAGCACAGAGCTTTGCAAGTATTCCGTTTCTATAGAATAGCTGCGTTAAGTCTGTGCCTCTTTGTTAAAGATGATTTTAATGATGTTCAGAAATCGTTGCCATGCCCTCTCTCCCTTTCTCTCTCTCCCTCTCTCTCTCTATCTCCGCACTTCCTAGCGCGTTTGTGTTTCATGTATTTGTTTGTCATCATTATGTTTACCATGTAGAGTAGAGTTTAATAAAAACCCTAAAGGCATTTGTGATGGGTTCTCTGTGTTCACGCTCACAAACGGGTCACTTGTGTTTCGATCTATGCTACCTCTGCTCTTAATTCTGTTTGGTAAAGTCATGTTACTTATGGTCATGAGATAACGTTAGTGTATAAAACATTGATGCATTTGCTTGACGAATACATATAGGATTTTTATCACTATACTGCTAATCAGAATTGTAAAATATGTATGTGTAATGATGATTATTATACATATTTTCCCTTTGAGCTAAACTAATTCCTTGACTAAAATTGACGTTTTAAAAAACTCATTTCATGGATGTGATCTTGATAGATCTGGTGGAGAATCATTTGGTAAGTTAAACTCATCCTCATTTTAACATGCAGCTAAAATCGCTACAACGTTCACAGAATGAGTTAAAGCTGATTTCTACTTCCCAGCATGCTTTGCTTCTGACTGTTAAAAGATAGTAAAATTGTTTAAATGTAGGTGTTATTTCATGTCTTTTTGCTGGATATTAATATAGTGGGAGATCTGTGAGTTTTTAATGTTGTATTACTTTGAAATGTAGAAGGGTCTCTAGTGTGTAGATGTGTGGGTTTACAGTGGTGATGAAGAGTCTGTGGTTATAACGATTGAACAAATATCTTAAAGATCATTTATTACTTTATTGTGCGCTATTCAGTTCAGTGATTGTCTGTTCACTAAGTGCTTTAGTTTGAAAAGGAGTGCAAAGGCTATTGCGAAGTGGCTATGTTTTAAAATATGAAACATATATGTTGTAATTCTTAACGTAAGAAATATTTTGGTCAATATATTTTTACACATTCAGTGTCACATTTGTTTTATTTCTTGTCTGTTTTTTTCCTCCCATTGTTAATTTCATTATTAGTTAATTAGTTTTCACTTGTGTCTCATTATTAGTTTATCCCCAGCACCTGTTGATCCCTCGTTATCTGTTGTATTTAAGTTATCCCCTTGTTTGTATTCCTTGTCAAGTATTGATTATGTTTGTGTGTTCCCCGTTCACGTGTCCTGTTAATAAATGTTATCTGTTGGTTTGTACTCCGTCGTGTTGTGTCTTTAGGTTACACGTGACATTCAGTCCCATATCTTATCACGCGTACAACATGTTATAAAATATTTAACTGATATAAAATTACATTTTTTGGGACATATAAGTACATATATTATGGTCAATATATTTTTCAATATATGAAAAGCGGCAATTCCTTATGTATTATTTAATATATTGTAATATATTTACACAATTTGTTATTATTTATATTTTCTAATATACCATTATGTCATTTAATATATTTTTTATTCATATATTGGGAAATCTTTCCGTAAGGGTTATTCTCACATTTAAAAGTCTGATGTCAAGATTATGTCAAATCACACGAGATGTTTTACTTGACCACTTCAGCTTTATACTTCACATCGGCTATTTTTGACTGCCGTGAATGGGTTTTACTGGCACACACAGCTCCATTGGTGTTTTTAAACGTGTCATTTGTTTATTTTTATGTCACAGACATGAATAGCAACACTATACCAGCTTGTTTCCAACATAGGCTACGAGTGTGTGTGTATTTAATGTAAAGTCTATGGCGTAAATACTCTTCATTTTCCCGCTGTCCTGAGGGCTGATGCGGTGTCTTGTACCGTCCCCGGAAGACAGCAGCGGCTGCAGGGAGCTCTGAATACACCGTATATATAATTTACACACAAGAACAAGATTGTATAGTGTTCCTTATAGCTGATGTCAGTAAACAAGCTCTTTAGGGTGCAGACCAAAGAAACGATGCGCTGTCACTTTCAGCTGAACCAACACAAGTAACATAGGAAAGTCCCTGTTGTCAAATGTACACCCACTGGTGTATCTATGAGTCTGTACCTACGGGTGTACAAATTTACACTGAAGCAGAGTCTTTCTGGTGTTAAATGTTAATTTATTCAAGAGGTCAATGAATTAATTGAGTTGACTTTACAAGTGATGATTGATCTTTAGTGATGACACCTGCTGTTCATGAAGTGTTTAGATACACAGCTGATGTAAAGCAAACACAACAAATCTATGTGTAGAACTAATGTGGTCTCTCGATATCACGATATATCAAAATGCTTCAAACAACTTTCAACAGTGTTGCCATAATCACTTATTAAAAGAAGTTTGAGTGTAAAAGATGTTCATGTAGAGTTAGAGGTTTAGCTGCAGTTTGAGGAAGTTTGAAATGTTTTAGATGTGACGTCATCATTAGGGTGATGAGGATTCTCTTTAGTGGGATTCATGGGGAACCCGTTTCTATTACTGTTGCAAAGCTAGTTAAACAGTCACACTGCCTGTGGTTTAAAATGTTTATTGCTTGAAGACTTTGCTTGAAGTCATCGGAAAATGATAATAGTGTAATGAAATGTTTAAGTCAATCTAGAGATGCTGATGTTTGTCAACAGTGGTGTGTAAGATAAACAGATACTGCATTTGTCAACAATTGTAAATAAGATGTTTTAAAGTGTTACACACAGACATCAAAACTCAATCTCAAGGTTACAATCGATAAAACATACATGCTGCAGTGCATGCTGGGTAATAGAATATATTCAAACTTAACATTGACACCCTGCAATGCATTTGGTTATTTTTACCACCACTGTTGAGTTTTGTAGGATGAGCTTAGAAGTCATAACATGTGTGAGAAATGTTTTCAGATCCTCCAATCAAATCATTAAAGTTGCATTTTACCACTCTAGCTGAATCTATTATAACAATTTACACTATTTTTCTTCACAAGTTTCCTTCAGTTAAATTTAGTTACATGTAAATATGTATTTTATGATCAATTTTTACTGTGTATTTATATGACATGAATCTGTGTGCCTACAGTCTTTATTTTCCTGTTGTTCACTTCTTCAGTGGACTATGATCATGAACAGCAGGTGTTCATCACTAAAGATCAATCATCTCTTGTAAATTAACTAAATTGATTCATCAACAGCATGAATAAATTAACATTTCACACCAGAAAGACTCTGTTTCAGTGTAAATTTGTAAACCCGTAGGTACGAACTCGTATACACCATTTTATGTGTCTGTGACATGAATAAACAAATGATGTGTTCAAAAACACTTCTAGAGGTTTTGTGTGCGTGCGTGTGTATGTGTATTTGGATTTGGATTCAATTTATTGTCATTACACATATAACAAGTAGCCTACAGTGTAACGAAATGGATTTAAGAAGAAAAATACAGCATAACATGAGGGAAGTGGAGAGAAAAACAGATACACATAATACACCATAGACAAGACTTGCAACAGGGTAAGATAATCCAGCTCCGGCATGCAGCCATCCGGTCCAGTGCCATTACTGCACCATTCACAGACCCACTTGTCAGGCTGGCGGTTCAAAGCTACGGAGGAGTGGGTGGGAGGGATAAGGTCCAAAAGTCTGTGTGTGTGTGTGTGTGTGTGTGATAGTTCTGAGTCTTTAGAGTGGGGGAGGAACGCAAGAGCGTCTCGCTGCAGTGCTCTCACAGAGTTAATTTTCCAGCTGCGTTCTTTGCCAAGGCCTTTTCTGGAGCCGGGGAGCCGAAATGATAAGATTGTGATTTGTTTAGTCGGGAAACTGTATTCCAATATGTCACGGCAACCCTCATTGTCAATTGTTGTTCTGATCTCCGATATTTTCAATTTTCCTTCCCAAAGCTGTTAGAATCTCCCTGATAACAAACATATTTCGATTAATAGTCTCAGTCTCAATGCTGACCGCTCTTCCCACAGCTTCAATCGATACGGCAGCCTTGTGAGGCTTTGGACAGCTGTTCCCATTATATGAATTTTTCGATAACCCAGGGCAAAGCCTAATCCAAAAAGCACAAGACCTGTTATCATGGTTCCAAATAGGTAAATATTACTCGTCGAGAAAATGGTGTCAATTGCGTTGAGAGACCAGTTGATCAATTCCATAATTTTCCAAGTTTGGAGGGCAGTGCAGAGAGAGTCTCTCAATAGATGAGACGAGACAAGAGACAAAGAGCAGGGAAAATAAGGGCAAGGACGGGGAGTGAGAAAATGCGACCACCTCCGCTGAGAGCCAAACGAGAAGAGTGTGTGTGTGTGTGCGCGATTGAAACCCACCACAGCTCTAGTACTAAAACTTGTGTAAATGTACAAACGTCGTCTACTTATACTTTCACATATAAGATCATTAATCGTTTTAACCGTGGTTTTCTTCCCCGCACCGGGGCTCTTTTTAAATTGCAGGCTTATAAAAACAATGGGCGGGAAACGTCTTGGTTACGTATGTAACCTCAGTTCCCCCTTGAGAACCAATCAACTCTGACTACTATAGAAAAGGCCAATGAAATTTGGCGAATGAAATTTGCATGCCGGTCTCCGCCCCCGGATGTCCGGTATAAAAGGAAGCCGGCGTGCAGCATTCATTTACCTCTTGTTCTGAAGAGCCTCTCACGACTGCAGCAGAATATGATACGTGTTTGTGGCATAAGGAACACAACGTCGAGAGTCCTTCCATCAGGGAACTGAGGTTACATACGTTACCAAGACGTTCGCTTTCTGTCAGTCTCTCGACGTTGTGTCGAGAACGACAGATGGGGTTACCAACGGAAAACGGCACAACGCTGTATCGCGTCACAATCTCTAGCGAAGCGACGGTAACAGGCCTGGGCGTGTCAGCTCTTAGCTTTCGCGAAACTGTAACCTTCCAGTGTGGTGGTCGGGGGGTTCCAGAGCTTTCTAGGCGAAAGATGGGTACAGCCCTGACCGGTAAACTTTCACGGACGGGGCCTTAGCTCTCTACCGGCGAGAGGCCGTCCGGCTCGGGTTTACACCGGGTAAGCGCAACTCTTAATCAGAGAAGTGCTGCAGAGGCCACCTCCTACCTGCGGGGAGGAATATGGTGGATATAGGTATGGTCTCGCCTTTGGAGGAGAACGCATGGAACGTGCGGACTGGGTAGTTAACCGCGAGGTGGAGGTAACCATGTGTGGGAACCGTTGCCATGAGGATATGTCAGACGGAACAGCCCACGGGGGTGTGTTACTGCGTCCGATAGCACTAGGTCCGGTTAGAGCTATCTATGATAGGTCATATGGTGTCCCGGCCTAAGGGGGAAGGCTGCTCTGTCCAGCCAACCCCCAGGGGGTGCTTGCTTAGTGATGGATGGAATGCCTGTTCTTAACCAGTGTCTGGGTAAGAAGGAAGGTTGGTGAGGTACCAATTTTCTTAGCCATGTGTTTGGGTAAGAAGAAAAGGGTAGATAGCACACTGACCGAACCTCTTGGAGGGTGGGAAGGTGCTTTCACAGGCATACGGCCCCCCGGATGCCAGTCCTACATGTCGCCACGCAGGACGTGGGCTGACATCGGGTTTACGCAAAGGTTGTTAACCCTTGTGAAGGTGTTTGGGCGTAGCCCAACCCGTAGCTCTAAAGATGTCTGCTAGAGAGGCGCTTCTGGCCAGTGCCCAGGAGGTGGCTATACTCCGTGTGGAGTAATCCCTCAGTGGGCATGGGAGATTCTGAGATCGGAATGGCGTCGTAATGGCATCCACGACCTAGTGCGCCAGCCTCTTCTTGGAGACAGCCTTCCCCTTCTGCTGTCCTCCAACACAAACAAGGAGCTGGTCAGAGCTACTGAAGCTCTGCGTGCGATCCAGGACACAACATGGATGGGGTTGGGTCTTCCTTCTCGATGGGGAGCGCCTGCAAGTCCACCACTTGGTCCCCCAAGGGAGAAGGGGGAACTTTGGGCACGTATCCAGGCCTGGGTCTCAAGATAACGTGAGAGTTTGCCAGGGACGAATTTAAGGCAATTCGTGGACACAGAGAATGCTTGGAGGTCCCCTACCCTCTTGAAGGAAGCGAGCGCCAACAGGAGGGCCATCTTACTCAGGTGAGGAAGAACAGAACCTCCGAAGGGCTCTTGGACCCATGTTAGGGTCCCAAGAGTGTATGGAGCGGAGATGAAGCGGTTTCCGCCCTCTCGCGCCCCTTAGGAACCTGGTGACCAGGTCGTGTTGCCCTAGAAGCTTTCCATCAACTGAGCCGTGATGAGTGGCGATAGCGACTACATACACTTTCAGTGTGGAGGGGAGATGTTAGTCTCCAGTCGAAGGACAACACAATCCTGATCGAGCACCTCAGTGGGTCTTTCTCGTTGAGAGATACACCAGGACGAGAAGAGGCGCCGTCTAGAGGCGTGTAACCGCCTAGAAGTTTGGGCCCTAGCCTGGGTGATGGTCTCTGCCGCAGAGGGGGAGTAGCCATCTCAGGATCTTCTCGTCCCATCGAAAGACCAGACATGGGTGTTCCAGAGGTCTGATCTAGGATGCCAGAACGTGTCCTTCCCCTGAGAGAGCAGGTCCTCTGTCAGGGGAATGGTTCAGGGGGAGTCGTTGTCCAGAGCATCAACTCTGAAGCTAAGTGTGGTTAAACCAGTGCGGTGTAACCAATAACACTTGGTGCTCCTCTCCCCTGACAGTGTCTGTGCAAGGAGGCTCCTGGGGAGGGGGAGGTGTGCTTCCGCCCGTCCCGTGGTCAGCTGTGCGCCAGGGCATCCGTGCCGAGGGGGGCCTCTGTCAGGGAGTACCTAAGCAGACAATGGGTGGTGTCGCGGGAGGCAAAAGGTCTATCTGTGCCTGTCCGAACAGCACCCAAATGAGCTGGACCGGGGGTGGAGTCGGCACTCTCCGCAAGGCGTATACTGACGAGAGAGTGCGTCGGCTGTCTGGTTCAGTTTGCCTGGGATGTGTGTGGCCCGCAGGGAGCGGATCACCTGCTAACTCCACAGGAGGAGGCGTCGGGCAAGTCGTGTTAGCTGCCGTGAGCGTATGCCACCCTGGCATTTGATGTACGCAATGGCTGTTGTGCTGTCCAGGCGGACCAGCACGTGCTGGCCCTGCACTAGAGGCCGTAGCCTTCTCAGCGCAAGCAGCACAGCCCACAACTCTAGGTAATTGATAGGCCAGCGCAGACGGGGCCCCGTCCAGCGCCCCGCTACTGCGTGCCCGTTGCACACTGCGCACCACCCCTGCAGCGAGGCGTCCGCCGTCACCACGACGTGCATCGTAACCTGCCCGAGGGGAACCCCCGCTCGGAGGAAGGTCATGGAAGACTAAGGGGTTAGGTTGCGTCAGCAGCAGGGCGTCATCACCATGCGCCTGCTGCCGGTGTGCCACACTGTCCTCGGAACTCGACTCTGTAGCCAGTGTTGGAGCGGTCTCTTGTGCATCAGTCCGAGGGGTATTACCCCCGCGGAGGACGCCATGTGTCCCAGGAGCCTCTGAAATTGTTTCAGGGGGACCGCCGACTGCCTGAAGTTTTCCAGGCAGTGTAACACTGACTGGGCACGTGCGGCGGACAGCTGCGCCATCATGGTGACAGAGTTTAGTTCCATACCGAGAAAGAGGATGCTCTGCACTGGGGAGAGTTTGCTCTTTTCTCGGTTGACCGGAAATCTCAATCGATCTAGATGCCGGAGCACCAGGTCCCTCTGTGTACACAACAAATCTCGCGAGTGTGCCAAGATAAGCCAGTCATCGAGATAGTTTAGTACCCAAACACCTTTTTCCCAAAGGGGAGAAAGGGCGGCTTCCACGATCTTCGTGAAGACCCGTGGAGACAGGGACGGACCGAAAGAGAGGACTCTGTACTGATATGCCCGCCCCTCAAACGCGAACCGTAGGAACGGCCGGTGTCGAGGGGGATCGAGACATGAAAGTAAGCGTCCTTCAGGTCGATTGCCACGAACCAATCCTGACACCTGATAGATGTCAGGATGCGCCTCTGCGTGAGCACCCTGAACGGCAGCTTGTGAAGGTGCTTTGTTCAGGGTACGCAGACCTATGGGGCGCAACCCGCCCTTTTTCTTGGGAACATGAAGTGCGAGTCGTGACCCACTGAACATCTTGGTTTTGAGGGACGAACTCGATGCCTGTTTTGCCAGAAGGGTGGTGACCTCAACCCGAAGTACGGAGGCTTCCCTGCCTCTGACAGAGGGAGAGATGATGCCCCGAAACTTGGGAGAGTCTCTGGCGTACTGGATCGAGTAACCAAAACGGACCGCCCTCATTAGCCAGCGAGACAGTGTGGGCAGTTCTCGAGCTCCCAGGGACTGTGACAGGGGGACCAAGGGGACGCTCTGCTTCATCATTCCCATGGAGGGTTCCACAGCTCCTCATGCACCTCCGGGAAAAACATGGCACCCGGGGTGGGCGCGGTTTGCACCGCGCTCCGACCTCTGGAACCACGTATCCCCGGGTTAGCTTGGATGACATCACTTCTGCTTCTTCCTGAACTCGACCGCTGGGGGTGGAGCTCGGATTCGTCAGTGTCGGATGCCAGTCTCCCTCCGATGCTGCGAGCGACATCTCATCTACGTCACACATCGTTTCCGAGTGTGTGCCTGAGGATCCGGACGGTATGCCACCGCCGGTTGGGGAACGTTCAGAAGAGCGAATCGGGGTGTGATCGGCCAGTGAGCGCTTGGCTGGCGGGTTTACGTTCGCAGAGTTCCCCATATCACTAACGCTGCTAACGGGGGTGGTCATCGGGGCCGTAGCCACAGATGTCACAGCCCAGGTAGCAGACGAAATGGTGGCTGGTGCCCGTAGGAAGACAGCCAGCCTTGACCGCAACTTCTGAATGACAATCTGCCCGCAGTGCGGGCAGATGTGTCAACGAACGCTGCTTCAGCGTACTGGACGCCCAGACAACTAATGCAGCGATCGTGTCCATCCCCCTCCTCGATGAGGGTGCCGCACCCAAGAGAACAGCAGGACATGCCGCGCTGGAGAATGCTCAGTCAGTCCTGAAAATGACTTTTTTAGAAAAAAACTCTAACACCTCCGGAACCGCCGAGACGCCCAGGGGAAGGTCGCTGCAGGTAGGGACGATCCTCTGCTCTACGTCGTTGTAAGAATATTTCTTTTTGTCCCCCTGTCTAAGCTTGATTATTCTAAGGTTGAAGAGTCGAGTCGACGGAACACACAGAGTTGCAGGCCTGGAGACCAAGAATTGACACAGACACATAGTGCAGTTCAATCAGAGTCCAAAGTTTATTGTATTAAAGGACTAGTATTTATATGCATAAAACAGGAAGTAACATTTGGTCATGGAAAATCACCAGACCTCGGTTTCATAATATTTGGTTAAGACAGCATATATTTAAGTTCCCTGTTCTCCATCATCTAGAACATTCAAAGACATTGTGTCACCAGGGTTATCACTTGACCAGATTCATGTCATCCAGTCCGGTCAGACATGTCCCTTGAGTTTTACTCCTCATGAGAAAGAACAGATGTGTTAAAACAAAGTATATAAACATTCTAGATTATGTACGGGACACAGCCGAAATCCACATTCTCACAGTCGTAGATCCGGCAATGTAGAAGAAGAAGAATTCATTGAATTCGTTCTGTTCGTAGTCATGGGCGAAGGCTCTGAAGAACAAAAGGTAAAAAGGAATGCTGCACGCCGGCTTCCTTTTATACCGGACATCCGGGGCGGACACCGGCATGCAAATTTAATTCGCCAAATTTCATTGGCTTTTTCTATAGTAGTCAGAGTTGATTGGTTCTCAAGGGCGAACCCCATCTGTCGTTCTCGACACAACGTCGAGAGACCGACAGAAAGGGAACTATAGAGATCCAATCAGATATCCAGATGTGGAAGCCACTTGATGTTGACATGTGTAAACTCACTGTGTCCTGATTTTCTGAAGATCTGATCTGCTTGTTCGGATCACCGAGATCGCATGTTAATGCCAAATATAAATGCACCTAATGATAGAGGAACCAGATCACATTTTGTTCTGTCAAATCTTCTGATTCATGTGATGTAAAAATAATAAAAGTCTATCTGTCATTAAAGTGGGGATGTCCCATTTCTAATAACCGTTGTTGATGTTCAAATCCCCAAAACAGACACACATCTGCCCTTATCTTTCGCTTTCGTCAGCGCTCGGCCCGACCAATGTCCGTCCTGTGCACTGTGGACCTTACTGTTGATTGGCTACAAGGTTGTTTTGGTACTCGGCCAGACTTTGTTTAAACAAGCATAATTCGGAAATCGGACACCCCGCCTTCAAGAGATAAATATTAAACTTTTTGAATATATTGTGATGTATTAATATGAAGGATGTCATCTGCTGTTTCAGGTGTGAGTGGAGCAGAAGTGACTGATGTGTTCATCGGTTCTGGTGAAAGTGTGTCTCTGTCCTGTAATGATGCTCTTCATCAATGCTCCTCAACTTCATGGATCTACACTAAACATACAAGATCACCTACAGTAGAACTGTTTACTGGAGGAATAAAGAAGAATAACACAGAGAGATCTGAGAGACTGAGTCTGACATCTGACTGCTCTCTCAACATCTATAAAACAACACAACATGATGGTGGACTTTACACCTGCAGACAATATGTGAATGGACGTCATCATGGACCTGATTCAGATGTTTATCTACATGTTCTTCATGGTCAGTGTTTCTCTTCATTTATATGAACACATGTTTAACTTCAGATCACAGTTCTCTTTATCTCTTGTGTTTTCACTGAAACTCATGAGTACTGAGAGTGTGTTGTGTGATTTGTGTTTCAGTGTCTTCATCGTCATCATCATCATCATCACAGACTGAGATAAGAGCAAACACACCTGTCACTCTCTCCTGTCAACTGTTTACATATGACTGTGATCATGAGTTCAGTGATGATGGATATCAGCTGGTGTGGATGAATCAGACTGATGTTGATCTACAGACAGACTCCAGATATCAGATTAGATCAGATGAAATCTGTCTCATCTCTCTGACTACAACACTCGTGAATGAAGACGACAACACAGAGTTGAGATGTGTGCTCAAACACAAGAATGACATCAAGACCTCAGTCACATATACTGTCAGATTTACAGGTAAGACATCACTCTGACAGGAGTGTCCTGAACTCAAAGTGACTTCAGTCATTAAACTCTGTACTGATGATGAAGAAATGACATAAACATGAAATATGATTGTGATGTTCTACAGTATGATGTCTCTGAACATTCATCATCTTCTACAGGTGCAAACAAGATTCTAGTGACCACCACAAACCCTGAGAGATTCTCAACTCTTAGCACACCAGAAACTACACAACATCAACAACAAGGTACATCATCACAGTGTGTGTGTGTGTGTGTGTGTGTGTTTTTGTTTGTGTGTGTGTTTCCACATTATGACTCATCTTAACTAAACTATGTTTTTTACAGCATCAACTACAACATCAATAATAATAAGAGGTATGAAGTGTTGATTATGATCCATGTGTCCTGTTACACAAGAACATGAGTGAAACTCTCACTGAACTCATCTTGTGTTTGTTTCTCATGTGTAGTGTTTGAGAGTTTGATGATTTAATGGTGTTCTTGTGTCTTCTAGTGATTCTAGTGATTGTTGAGGTGTCAGTGTTTGCTGCTCCTACTGTCATTCTTCTTCAGATCATCTGTGCAGGAAGAGCGCGTGAGTTTTCATCATCAGCATCATCATTCACATTCACCTGAAACAATCCAGAAAACAAACAGCAGAACTTCATCACTTTTTTTGACGTTTATCTTCTCAGAAAACAGAAGAAGGACTCAGAACGCTCATCCAGAAGACACAGTGATGTCAGCAGTTTAGGAATAAAATCCTCTTTCGGAGTAAATTACACCGAGTTTTATTTGATTTCATACATATGTGCGTACTGCTTTTAAACAATTCTTATTGTCACGCCTGTATTAAACTGATAGTTCACCCCAAAATGAAACATCTGTCTTCATTTACTCACCTTAAAATTGTTCTAAACCTGATTATTTTTTCCTGTTGAACACAAAAGAAGATATTTTGAATGATGTGGAAAAAAAATTAAAAGTTCTGGGTCACCATTGACTATATTACTATTTTGTTTGGTTAAACACATTCTTCCAAATTCTTTCTTTGTGTTCAGCAGAACAGAAGTATTTTACACAATTGTAATTGTGGAACTATTACTTTAAATATGCTAAATTTGTGTAACTGTGTTTGTGTTATTGTATTTGCGTAACGTAGCTGAAGCGTAACGTAGCTGAATTGTGTGTTGACTTATGTCTGTTAATTCCAGCTTAAACTTGTTTTGATTTTGGAGAATTGCTGTATAAAAAGTCTGAAAAAAAACTGAAGCACGCAGCCCCGAAGTCCAGGAAGCAAACAGTAATGAGAAGGTCTGGCCTTATGTCTGCGTACTGTGCATATTCATTTTGTATTTGTATTTACCAATAATTGAAATTATAAATAAACATTATATATTATTACTTTTACTTATGTTTTTTATTATTATATATTACATTATTATAAAATGATAATGCACAGGGACACACAAACATTTATTCTGGATGTGATTAATCATTCGACAGACTAAGGCTACTCAAATCATCAAAGGTAAGTTAGCTAGCCATATAGCTAACTTACCTATCTTTCTTACTGGGCTACTATGTGTTTGCTAAAACGGTATAAAAAAATGTATTAAAATGTGTTTGAAATGTGTTTGAATATTCTTACATGAGCATTAATAACCCATGGCATGCATGTTGTAGGCTAACTTACTAGCTAATTACTGGACATTCAACAGGTGCCATAGCAGCAGAACTAGAGGACGAGTTGGCCAAAACATGCCGATCTCAGCCCTTTTCACTGATGTGCGACGAATCGAACAACCGAAAAACACACAAAGAATTTGTCATCCTGACTAGACTCTACGATGAGGCCACTCTGCAGGTCGCTACAAGATTCCTGGAGATGCCTATATGCAATATAGGAAATGCAGAAAATCTGTATGAAAAGCTTAGTGAAGCATTAAGGTAAGGGGAACTGCACTGTGTTGTTGATATGTTTAGTAGATTGCATTTAATTACAACCTTACATTTAGTCTGAGACGTTTTGTGGCATTATTTCCTGTTTCCAATAGAAAAATAGGCATACCATGGGATAACCTGATTGCCTTTAACTCTGATAAGGCGAGTGTTATGAAAGGCCGCCATAACTCGGTCATCAGTAGACTGAAGACCAGCCAGCCTCACGTCCAGGACCTTGGCTGCATCTGCCACCTGGTACAGCTGGCCACTGGCTGTGGCATCAGAGCAGCCCAGGTACCAGTGGAAGACATCCTGGTGGGGATATACACTCACTTTGATAAAAGGTAAATGCATACATATAGACCTGCTATTTCTATCGCCTAATGTTGTGTGTGTTACAATGTAACAACATTGCATGTGGCTAACTCATGAACAAGGTAGCCTAGTAGGCCTGCAGTTCATATTCTTTACACACACTCACAATTCCAACCATTAACAGAGTAATTTTCTATCTGTCAGTGCAAAAAGATGTGAAGTCTACAAAGAGTTTGTAGACTTCACTGATTCAGACCACCTGAAGCTCCTCAGGTACTGCAGCACCAGATGGCTGAGTCTGTTAACCTGCATCCAGAGGGTGCTGAACCAGTGGGATGCACTACAGGTAGGATGGTAACTCACACAGTTTACTATGCTATATTTCCATTTTAACCATGTATTGCCACCCTTTATCTCTATGTACTGTAGGCCTACTTTAACAGTCATGAAGAGGTGTAGAGGAGTGTTAAAGTGCGTGATCTGGCAAGCCATCTGCGCAATCCAATCGTGAAGACCTACTTCCTGTTCCTGAGTGCTGCCCTTAAGCCTTTGTCTGAATTTAACATTGCCTTCCAGGTGGGTGTCAATGATATTGAATGAATGAGTGAATAATAGTATATAATTAAATGTTTGTGCTTATTGTGGCATTCTTATTTCACTGTTATTTTGTTGTGACCATTGATAATATCTGCAGTCAGAGGGAGTACAAATTCACAAACTTGAAGAGGAGATGAGCAGGCTGATGAAGAGGATCCTGGGCTACCTCATACCAGCCAGGGCAATCGTGGGTGTACCTCTCAGGGAGGTGGAGTATGGAGATGGACAATCAGTTGGCTGATGAAGATCTCTTTATCGGAGCAGACACAAAGACATTCATGAGAAGCGCTGAGCTCCCTGTGTCAGCCGAGAAGAAAATCTTCCAGTGAGTATATTACCCAGTAGTTATATTATGATATTACCTTTTGACAGTATGAGAGTATAGGCTGTAGTGTGCCTAAAAATATTACCACTAATGAATTTCTTTCACTCTTATGCTGTTGTAGAACTGTGAGAAACTTCTTTGAGGCGGTTCTTAAGAAGATGTTCTCCTCCTTTCCCCTTGACCATCCACTCCTGAGGGACCTGAAAGTGCTGGACCCTGCAGCTCGTCTTAACATAACTCCAGGGACAGGTAGATAATAGAAATAGTTTCCAATAGGCTTTATGCCCAGCTCCACTACTTACACTAGCAACCACCCTAGCGATGGTCAGACTAATCAGTTTGTCCAATAATGTCAGACAAGAAATAAAGGAGCTGGCTTAAGTTCAGGAAGTAGTGCAGCTGTGCATAAAGCCTATTGATGATAGGCAAGGCAAAGCAATTTTATAAAGGGCTTTACATTGCATCATAACAACATCCTCTGGGGCCAGTTCCCCAATGATAACCAAACAAATAATTGGCTCAGTATACTTGATACTTGTTTAGATCTGCAATGTTTAGTCAAACACTTGTTTTACTTTACAGTGGAAAGGCTAAGGGCCCTGTTCCCTCAGTTGAGGCTGAAAGAGGATAAGATGAGAGAGGAATTCACAGACTATCAGGTGACAGATAGTAAGGAACTCCCCCAAGAAGACAGAATCGACAGATTCTGGGGCATGATAGAAAGGACATGAGGTTCAGTGAGCTGCCGAAACTTATGAAGGCTTTATTGTGCATTCCCCATAGCAATGCAAGATCAGAAAGGGTATTTAGCATGGTACGAAAGATTGTTACAGAGAATAGGAAGACATTAGACAACAGAACTGTTTGCGCTCTACTCTCATGTAAAATGAACCCCTCTGGCCCAGCCAACAAATACACTCCTTCCAAAACAGTCTTAAAGAATGCAAAGTCTGCAACAAATGTGTACAATAACTCACTAAAAGAGTAAAGAAAAGTTATGTGAAATGAAAAGAAAAACTGTAAAGGAAAAGCAATATGAAATAAAAAGAATGTGGAATGAAAATAAAATGTAAAGACAAGCAATGTTAAGTTAAGAGAAAATATGCAAATAAGCCTTTAAGTAAATGCTCTTCATATATACCCTTTTGTGTTTTCATTTGGGCTATAACACCTGTCTTAAAATGTAAGGGATACTGGAGCTTGGTTGGGGTGGTGGGCGCCGAAAAATTTCCCTTATTTTCAAATCCAAAACTTGACAGGTATGATAAAGATGTTTATCTGTGGTCCAAGGTTTTTCATGGTTCATGTCTTTAAAAGTTCAGAGTACAGATAGAGGCAACATAAAAGTAATCCCTGCGGCTTCTTTCAATGTATTAATAACATCTTATTTAAGTGAATCGATCGAACTGTAAAAGAAACTGAACGTAATTTCTAACATTTTAACTAGTAATGCACAGTTTGCGAAACTGCTTGGCATGCGTTCCAATCGCATATGTTCCCTACTCACTTATAAGGGCAGAGATCTTGAAATAGAGACTTTGGAGAGAGATGGACAGTTTTATATCATGATATAGCCGTTTGGATTGAAGCTTGGCAAACTGAGTTATAAAGGAACTCCATATTTCTCCATATCTTTGTTGAGCCTTCGTATTGTGTCCATTTCCCGAAGAATGACTGAAAAGTAATGGATAATTAACGTAATCTACATATAAGAACATTAATTAACTGTATGTGGTGTTCAGTAAACCAAGCTAAACTAAGAGCACGTGTGAACAGAGGGGTATTGCACAAAACCAACATAAGGGATTAAGCCAGGATATATTGGTTATCCAGGCTGAATTTTGCCTCAAGTCGGTTACATGAACTTAACCCAGCCAAGTTACTATGGTGATTGATTCTCTGCAGCTAGCCTGCTCCAGA
Source organism: Triplophysa tibetana (assembly GCA_008369825.1). NCBI lineage: Eukaryota > Metazoa > Chordata > Actinopteri > Cypriniformes > Nemacheilidae > Triplophysa > Triplophysa tibetana. Next base: position 24,117,940 of record CM017897.1, read on the forward strand.
CCAGGCTAACAGCCAGGCTAAGATTAATCCTAGTGATTCACCTGTATTTCCTCACAGGATTGATTTGCAGCATGTTCATGGTCTTTCTAAGCAAGTTGCATCATTTTAATTATCCTGTATTAAATTATTACATATATAGTCATTTTTCATTTCATTTAAATCTGTTGGCTGTTTGTAATTGCAACAGTCTTTTTATATTGATTAAAGTTGTAGTATTATAACTCCGGCCAAGTGTTACATTGCTATTTTAATGAAGCCTGCTTGTCAAATTGCCATCAGATGTGTTTTATTGCAGTAATTGAGGAGGTTTTTTTTTAACTGCTACAATCATACAGACATTAAACATATCAGCAGACAACTAATCTATTCACCTCATTTTCTCACTGTTATCTACTTTAAAGTCACTTACCAGCCTGCAAAATGTTCTTATATTTAATTTTAACTTGCTGCCAGATCCTTTTATGGCCAGACAAGTTTGTTCTTTATGAAGGATAGAACTATAATTGATAAAAACGTAACATGAGAAAAATAGATTAAATGACACACATTGTCGATAATTGTTTGCATTAGTTTATTAGTGAACATCAAAAGTAATGCCTTTACTGCTTTATTTATTGCCTAAATATGACAGTTCCAGTAGAGCACTTTTTATTAACTGTACAGTTTTGGACTTCTTACGCATTAAGCCGTTCCGCTATTGTCTCCTTTCTCGCGTTCTTTTATTATGGCATTGGTTTTGCGTTTTTTTCTTATGGTATCTTTCACCTCTTCATAGAACTCCATTAGGAGCTTGTGGGAATTTGGGTTTTGCCTATGTCCCATACATATTGTGTGAAATGTATTGCAATGATTATTGTTCACAAATCATATTATGAGAAATGTATTTCAATGATGATTGTGCATGCATTATGTCTATCGTTACTTAAGGTCAAGTGCTGACCTAGTTAACAGAATATGCAGACTCATGCTGCCTTATATGTACTTAGTTAACAGAATATTCAGAACATCGTGCTGCCTTATATGTACTTATAAGAAGGTCTAAGAACAAGGATATAACCCACGTGAATAATAGTAATAGTTTCAATGACATATTTACTTCCTCTTTTATGGATATAAATATTGGAACTATATTCAATAAACTTTGGACTCTGATTGAACTGCACATCTCTGTGTCTGTGTCTTTCTTGGTCTCTAGGCCTGCAACTCTGTGTGTTCCGTCGACTCGACTCTTCAACTTAGAATAATCAAACTTAGACTCAGGGGACAAAAAAGTAATAATCTTAGAGAGCTGTTGTTCAGCGGCTGTGAAATATGAAGTGCTACTTTTATCCATGTTCCCATCGGTGATTCTGTGAGCGATCGCGAGGTCTATTATAGAATGGCGTGAACGTGCACTCATCCCAGCTATCTACACCTGGCTTGATTTAGCTTTGCGTTGTCATCCTGGCTTAGCAAACGTGCAACCAATTAAGGCAGGATGCGCCAAGCAGACTAGTTCAAGCCGCGCTTGCTCAATTATCCTGGATTTCTTTATTCAACTTTTGTGAAATACCCCTCAGCCCTGTGATCACACCGCTCCTATGTTAATTTCATGTAGCATCATTTCAGCCACTCAGTGTAGAGAGCAGTATGTGTTGTTTTATTAACACAAATTTGAGTTCAACACAGTGTTAAAAATGCATTCATTATCCATTTAGTGAGAATGTGATGTTACATTTACATTTAGAGCCCGACTTACAAGTTGGGTAAACAATGGAAGCAATTGGGTCAACATTAGGACAACAAAAAGCATAAGAGCAATAAAAACATCTCTCACACAGCCTACTAAAGTGAACAGAGCCAAGTTTAGTTTATCCAAGCATGCTTATTTTTTTTATTAGATATTGTAGAAATGATATAGAAATCAGAAATGATCAGTCAGGTGCTGACAGAAGAGATGTGTTTTCAGCCGATTCTTAAAGATCATGCACCACAAATTTTGTACCGATCCAGAGAAGGTTTGTGAGAGCGTTTTTGTACCTTTTAAGGACCATAGGTAGCCAATATAACTTATTGAAGAGAGGAGTGACGTGTGCTCTCTTCCATTCATTGAAGACCACTCTTGCTGTCACATTCTGGATCATCTGTAGAGGTTTGGTCATGCAAGCAGTAAGTCCAACCAGTAGTGCATTGCAATAGTCCAGTCTGGACAGAACAAGAGCCTGGATTAGGACATGCGTAGCATGATCGGAAATGAAAGGTCTAATTTCACTGATATTGTAGAAGATGAATCTACAGGACCGAGTGGTGATGGCAACCTGATCTGTGAAGTTTAGCTGATCATCGATCACCACTCCCAGGTTTCTTGCCTTTCTGGAAGATGTGTTGGTTGATGATCCCAGTTGAATGGAGAAGTTGTGATGGAGTTTAGCGTCAGCTGGAGTTGATGGTCCTTCATCCAGAGAGAAATGTCACTCAGGCATGCTGAAATGCGTGCAGAAACAGTCGGATCGTCAGGCTGAAATGACAGGTGGAGTTGTGTATCATCCACATAGCAGTGGTAGGAAAAGCCATGTATCCGAATGACAGAGCCAAGGGATGACATATACAGAAAAGAGCAACAGCCCAAGCACTGATCCCTGAGGCACCCATGTATCAAGATGTTGGGACTCCGAAACCTCACCTCTCCAGGATACTCTAAATGACCTACCTGAATTGTAAGACCTGATCCACTAATGCACCATTCCGGAGACACCCAATGCCTTGAGGGTCGACAGGAGGATGTGGTGGTTAACAGTGTCAAAGCAGCTTTTTTAAAATACAGTAACAGGTGTTGATGAGTTAGAGTGACTATAAAACTTGTTCATTTATTGTTTTATGTTTTTGGATATAGAATGGTAACCTGTGTCAAGGGAAACTGGTCCATTGTAATGTGCAGTATTTTCCTTGACACTTGCACAATAAGAACTTATTGTTTTTGACAATAGGTTTAGCTGATACTAGTGTACCCGGAACAAACTACACTGCTCCAAGCAGGCCTCGAACCTTGTCGGTCCGGCATGGGAGTCAGACGCTCTAACGAGGAGGCTAAAGCCCGCAGTCTCTAGCGCTTCCTCGAGGCTGGGGAGGTAGGTTTATACACTGCACAGCACTTCACTAGCTGGCCTCCACTGCACTAGAATAGCGGAAGTAGCGTTCAGTATGTCATGAGAGGGTTTGAGTGTGCACGCTTCCGTGGTTCCGATCTAAACTGTTTTTTTTCATATCTCTTACAGAGAAATAAAAGTGTTGCACAAGTGACGAGTACCGCCTCATTCTTAAAAGTGTAATATAACATTGATATTAAAGCAATTCCTATAACATTGACAAATCACTGGTTTTAAACATTGATTCAATGGTTTTCGGCTGCTGTCTTGCTATCTGGGTAACAGTGTATCAAATGGACATTTGTACATAACTGTGCAAATATTTTTTGCTACTGATTTCTTCCCAATAATCGTTCTTTTATGATATATTTTATAACTTAAAAGCGTTATGTATGCTCATGATTTTGTGTGTGTGTGTATGCATTTCCCAAAATGACTGTAAGATTCAATCATTCTTTGTCTGGAAACAGCACCAGGCGCTTCTAAATACGTTTCCGAGGTATCAAAACATTTCAACAACCCAGATAAATGACAAGTTAATCTTGTTTTGCTAGATTATGCAATTTGGTGCACCTCCTTATAAACATTTTTCCACACTGTGCTCACCTTTTTCATATAGAAAATTTAAAAAACAATTCAACCTTTGCAAGGCTGTCGAGGCAGGGCTGTGAGAATTTACTAACTGGCAAATTGGTGGACCATCATCACTGGCCCTGCACAGCTAGCCCTCACTTAGTCCCCAGGTCAGGCGGCCCACGGAGGTCCAACACTACCCAGACAGCAAGCGACTGTTACAGGTACAACATCTCCACCTGCAATTAACGTTAAATAAGTGTTAAAATTGTATTGATAGCTGTGAGATGAGAAACCAAAGTAAATAATGTTGTTTTAATCTTTCACAATTGATTTGAATGTTCTTCTTCACAAGTCAAAAATATGTGCCAAAATAAACCAACATTTTTACTGGTACACTTAGACATCACACTCATGATACAAACCTCAACAATGGTGACAATCATCAAACTAATTCAGATAAACAGATGAATGAGTTTTGTACTGATGTTACCAAGCATGCATTGCAGCATGCATTTTTTGTTATTGAATGTCACCATTATTGGGTTTCACACACTGATTCTTGGTGTCTAATTGATTCAGTGACTATTGGGCATTTTCTGAGCATTTGTAGAAGGATGAAAGATCTCACACAGTACAAAGAAAACAACCCAATACAACAGTGATATATTACTTACAGAAACACACAGTGATTACAAGTACTGTCAGTTGATCTTAGTGAAACTTTCGTACAATGTAAAGCATTTTTTTTAAATACAAGATGAGATCCCAACTAAATCAAACACTGATCACAGTAATGGTGTGTGATGAAATGTCATTAAAATTCTACATTAATTGCAGGTGTAAAAGTGATTAGAGTTAACGTTGACAAATCAACACATTTTAACATTGATTCAATAGTTGCTTGCTATCAGGGTTTCTAGTGATTTTGAAGACGTTGATGAGCGTGTTCAGGCTTGTTCAGGTGTGTGTGCAGAAACGCCCCTCCAGGACCGAAGTTGCCCATCCCTGATCCAAATGAATTACTTTCAACAAAACAAATAAGAGTTAACCAGGTTAAAGTTTTGCATTTAAAATACTTCCCAGCTCTGCTTTCAGCTCGCATTAAATTGCATAGCGACATAATACAGTATAAGGGGCAACACTGACAGTAAACAGTTTGCAGTGCACTGCAGTGCAGTGAAAAATACCTGTTGACAATAAACGGTCAAAACACTGGAGCAACAGTTAAAACTTTACAGAACCAAGGGTGAATCAATGCAGCAGGACAATTAACAGCTTGCAGTACACAGGCAAAACACAGAAGTGACAGTTGACAGTTTACAGAACGCATGCGAAACCCTGAATGGACAGTTAACACTTTACAGTACACAGGCCATTCACCAGAGCGAAAGTTAACAGAAGAACATGGGCGAAATGCTGGGTCAAGAAAAGTAAGAGTTTACAGCAACGGTTGGACCAAGTCACTGTTTTCAAGTCACAAGTAAGTCCGGAGTCCTCAAGTCACCGTTCTATTGGCTTCTCAGTGGCAGTGGAGGACAATGCAGATGCGGTTGAAATATGTAAACTGCTTGTTTTGCATGAGTGAACTTACATGAACATCCACACTTGATGCTTGTGGTATCACTGTACGAGGACGCAAACTCAGTATATTACTGAGTATATTATTGACTTAAGTAAATTGAGGTAATATATATATAAAAATAATAATAAACAGTAAATAAAAAATATATTTTTTAATATTGAAAATATTGAAAATAATACTTTATAACAAATAGAACTTTCATTTGAATTAACCAGAAACAAAAGAAAATCTACTTTTAAGATAGAAAAAGATAGATACTTTGAACCATCAAAGGAAACATAGGGATAGGGTATAATCAGTGCTGTGCAAGTTACTTCCAAACCGTAATACAGTACAGATTACTTGATACTGTTATTTTCAAGTAATCCCTTACCTTACAATATTACTGTCTCAGCATTGTAATGCGTTACATGACTCCTGTATTACTTTTGAGTTATTTTCACCAAAATAACTACAGAAGTAGAACATAACATTCTAAAAAATGTTATATATTTTCGAAATGAACTAATTAACTAGCCTGGACAAAAAATACTAAGATTAAACGCATTTAAAACAAAATACTGTTACAAATGAATATATTTTTTTTCAAATGGATGATTTGAAACACTGCAATCTAATAAGGAGGTTGATTGTCAAACAATATTTAGTTTGAAAATACAAAAATACTGACTTTTATCTCAGAAACTTAAATCATGTCAGCCAGAGGGAGATGAATGACACCACACGCGTCTATTCATGAACAGGAAATAGAAAGTTTGTTGAAACGCAAGCGTTATTGAACATGTACCGAGTAAAATATTACTGAAAAATTGATTAGTAATGCCTTGCACTACTGCGTTACCTCGAAACGTAATATGTACTGTAATACATTACTTTTGTAACGCATCACTCCCAACACTGTTTACAAATCATTTACACATCAACACTCACAATCATTTCAATCAAAGCAGTCAAACTTCATACTCTTTCATGATAAAATACTAGTGCAACTGATGAAAGAATTTGTGTAGCACATGTCAAGAGCTCTTCTGAGACAGAAACTAACATGTGATGGCCCACAACTTAGCCATAAAACTTGGGAAATAATATACACTGCATGTTGTGAGGCATTTGTCTCAGTAAAAAGACATTGAGTTCAACAGAAGAGCTTTTGTTAGTCAGCAGCAGTGTGGTGAAATATGCAAATGTTATTGCGTCAGAATTCACAAACATGAAAACTCAGCAAGCAAATGTCAGCACAGGTTAGAAACACTTAAGGGCTTTGTCTCAGACCCGGATTATTGGCTGAAGCCAAGACAAGGCCTTACTCTGACAGCAAGAAGTTCTTCTGGTACACTTTCACCTTATTTCGCATGTTTATAAAAGAGTTTATTGAGAATTAAGAGAGGTTTTTGCTCTTGATTATGTCAATTAAACACATAAAATGTATAATAATTATAAAGATAAACTTCAATATTAATTTAAACGAACCAGTTAAGGAACGATGACGACGTTGTCTAACATCACTTTATTCCTGATGCAAGAAATCACAGTGAGCCAGAAGTCACTTCAACATAAGAAAGCAAGAGTCAAGACCTCAACTAAAGGAAACACTATCAGTGTGACTTCATATTGTTGATGGTTTATTTCAGTGATTGTGTTTGTTATCAGCAGGTGTTTATCATTAATGAGATAATAAAGTGATGATTGATGCATCTCAACCTGACTTAACTCATTCACTTGCTCATGTGTGATTTAAAGAAGAACTCCGGCCCAAAATGTAAATTCTGAATTAATTTCTCACCCTCAAGTAGTTAAACATTTGATTGACCTTCATTTGTCCCAAAAACTTAATTGAAGGTAGTTTTGAAAGCTTTCTGACTCCTCAGATTGAAACACAAACAAACACACATCCACATCTGGGGCCCGTGTCAATAAGGAAGTTCAACCAACACCGAGTTAAAATCTGAACTCTGAGTTGATTTACTCAGAGAATCGCTACTCTGAGTTTTCAGTTTCAGACCAGCTGATTTGAGTTGGTTCAATCCACTCTGAGTAAGTTCACTCTAGGTTATGCGCGAGCAGCATGGCGATGAAAAGACATCATCAATTGAGTGAAGATAGCACGATTCACCATGGCAACGGCACGTGACAAAAGCACGTGTACATTTGTCGCCAATCGAATTGAAGGTACTGTTACAAGCGTACGGTGAATATGAACATATATTTATAAAAAAAGATTCACTTGTTAATGCGCAAGTTTATATGTCAATCACTTTTATATTTATTTTGTTGAAACTGTGAAAATAGAAATTATATTTAACGCTCCCGCTCTCTCTCTCTCACTCTCTCTCTCTCTCACTCTCTCTCTCTCTCTCTCTCTCGCTCTCTCTCGTGCGCTCTCTCTCTCTCTCCCTCTCCCTCTCTCTCGCTCTCTCTCTCTCTCACTCTCTCTCTCTCTCTCGCGCGCTCTCTCTCTCTCTCTCGCTCTCATGTAGCCTAGGTGCAATCCTTCTGCAATAAAAATATCTTGGCAGCAGCTGAATATGAAATACAATAACATCATTCATTCAGGAAAGTTTAAAGAAATAAAATGCTCTTGTTAGTAGGATGCCTGTTTGGGAAATGTTAAATATACGTCTTAAACTGGCCTTAAAAGTTAAGATAAAACGTCCAAACGGGACCGTACAATTCTCTCCCTACATAAATATAACTCTCTGCGAATTAATGCAGCTTCCTCATCTACGGGTTCCTGAATAAACGGACATGACATTTTAAGGTCTGCGTGACTAAATTGAGCGCGATTAGCAAGATGAATCAATAAAGAAATGGTGTATGCAATTTCAACACCGCGCTTCGAAAAGGGGGCGGAGATTGTAACAAACTCTGGGTTTGTGGAATAAAACCTGCTCCCGACCAGGTTAGGTTCACGGAGTTACTCTGGTTACTCACTCGGAGTATAAGATAACTCGATTTCTGAAATGGGCTTGACTTACCCCGCGGTCGCGGGTTTGACATACCTCGCTTTCTGAAACCAAAAACCCTGACTATTCCGTTTTCTGGGGTTGACTTATTTTGAGTTTGCACTTACCCTGCTTTCTGAAACGGGCCCCTGGTGTCAGCATCACAAGCCTCTACACGTGCGTCGAGCGACGCTGACACCGGATGCACTGTCGTGTGGCTCTCAGGAACGAGAAATCATGTAGTTTTTGAATATGGTTGTTAGTGTGGTTTGTTTGAGCACAAAAAGTATCCTCTTCACATTATATTAATTTATATTGAACCACCGGAGTTGCCTGGACAATTTTACGTTGTCTGAAGGCACTTTCAGCGCTTTAAAGATTGGTTGTGTTGCAATCTAAGGAGGAGTCAGAAAGCTTCCAAAACGACCTTCATTTCCGTTCTGGGGAAAAACACAGTTCCTTAGGGATGTTCAACTACTTGAGGCTGATAGATCCAACTATGAGATATGGCTTTTAGATCTTATAGATCTAAACTTTGAGTACAGTTTCACTAGATCTCACTCCGTCAGGAACAAATTAAATCTGGAAATATCAACTGCGTTGTGAGTCAATCCTTTAACCCAACCACTAGGAAGATATAGAGCTGAAGGGAAGAACAGCAGGCAGGAGACGAAGTGATGTTAAACAGACAGACAAATGATTTATTGAATAATCTCAGTTGTGCGTTGATGCTCAGTCAAGCTCTGTCAAACTTCGTCTGACTAGAAACAGATTCAATATGTGTTTTAAACATTCAAGATTACAGTATCAAAACATTGTCTCATTACATTATTATGAAACTTGAGATGGAGACCAACGGATACTCATATCAGCATAAGTCACAATACAACTCCCAACGAGGTTAAACAACAGGAAAGTAAGGAAGAAATAATACGAATAGAAGTAAATAATAAAATAAATGAATGAATACATATGATAGATGAATATTGCAATATATGGGATAAATGAAATAGAATAATAAAATGAAATAAAACAAGAAAAAAGTGTATGTTTCTATCCAGATCTGTCAAGCGTGAGTAATTTCATTTTTGACCGGAGTTACCCTTTAGGGCAGTGGTTCTCAACCCGCGGCCTGCGGGCCGCATGCGGCCAGTCACAAATGCTGATGCGGCCCATGATGCTGACCAAGCAAGAAAAAGAAAAGAAAAAAATATTAATAACTTATAGTTTTACAATTCATATTTCATTATTGTTTTTTTTTATGTATTAAATCAATAAAAGTTTGAACAATATAATTTTTTTGTCATAAAATAATTTTGGTGATCATGTCTACTGGTTTCAGATATGCGCAGTACTGACGCAACTATGAAATGACAAATACACAGTTAATGCACGCGCTCTGGCAGATTTAAAACTCATCATTCGTTAAAACTGATATAGTTAATATCTGGTTAGTTTACAATAGTTTAGGTATTGGTGACGCTAAATGTAAATGATATGTGGCCCGTGAAACTTCAACTTAGACATAGTGCGGCCCACAGAAAAAAAGGTTGAGAACCACTGCTTTAGGGAGACATCCAAAACATTAAGTGTGGCAGGCACGTGGACTGGAGTAGTTTAAACCAGCATAGGTTCCCAACTTTTTTAAATGTCTCCCTATTGAACACATGAACAAGTTACTGAGATAATGAAGTGATGATTGAGTCATTCATGATTAGGGTTGGGAACCGAGAACCGGTACTGTAATGTTAGAGTTAACACTAAATACAATATTTAGTCAAATCTTTTGAAAGCCTGTCAATATTTTAAAAGTGTGGGTGAAGAACAATCGAATGTTGAACAAGTGGCAACTACTTCATACTTGTATCCAAATTATTTTGTGTATTTGTAAATATTTATGTTTTTTTGATGTGTGTTCTGAGCCTGTTTAAATTATTACTGCGGCACACTGAGTTTTAAAACAGTGCAATGTCGGCCTCTGCCATAAGGGGGCGTCTAGGGGTTGTCATGGTGACGTCCGTGTGTTTACCTCAGACGCTGTCAGTCGCATATGAAGAAAGACTCAAAGCGTTTCTTGTATATATTTCTTATGAAATTTCAGGTGTTATTACAATAGTAAATATTTTTGCAAACATTGATGTAATACCGAGTAAGTTAATGTTTTTTTTATATCCTTATATCCAACCTTTCCATTCAACTGGGCTCATCAACCATCACACCTTCCAGAAAGGCAAGAAACCTGGGAGTGGTGATCGATGATCAGCTCAACTTTACAGATCAAGTTGCCAGCACGGCCCGGTCCTGTAGATTCATTCTCTACAATATCAGGAAAATTAGACCCTTCCTATCAGAGCATGCTACGCAAGTCCTAGTACAGGCTCTGGTTCTGTCCAGACTGGACTACTGCAATGCACTACTGGCAGGACTTCCAGCTACCACAACCAAACCTCTACAGATGATCCAGAATGCTGCGGCAAGAGATATTTCTAATGAACCGAAGAGAGCACACGTCACTCCTCTATTCATTAAGCTACATTGGCTCCCTATAGTCGCTCGCATCGAGTTCAAGACTCTGCTCCTGGCCTACAAGACCACCACTGGTTTGGCACCACCTTATCTTCACTCGCTAATGCAGACATATGTACCCGCCAGATCCCTACGCTCTGCAAACGAACAGCGTCTTGTGGTGCCATCCCATAAAGGTAGAAAATCTCTCTTGCGCACCGTCACCGGATCTGTTCCACCTATGTGGAATGATCTGCCTGCTGCTACAAGATCTGCAGATTCTGTAGCCATCTTTAAGAATCGCCTGAAAACACATCTCTTCCGCCAACATCTGACTGATCTGTTCTGACTCAAGTTTCTTCTCTACTCTTTTCTTCTCTACTCTTTTCTTCCCTACTCTTTTCTTATCTACTCTACAAAAAAAAAATGTATGAATGAATGATTCTGTATACTGTGTTAGGCTTTATGAGACCAGTCTTCTTATTGATTTCACTTATGCTTTTGTTGTACTTATGCTGTACTAATTGCTTCCATTACCTACCCCACTTATAAGTCGCTTTGGATAAAAGCGTCTGCTAAATGAATGAATGTAAATGCAATGATGACTTCAAATGACAAACCAGTCAAATCTAAACCTCTAAGATCACAGTTTGAGAACACAGTAAGTTTGATGTGAGGTTACATTTTGACATCATTGTGAGCTTTCTGTAAACTCATGGTGACATCACTGTGAGATTGCTGTGACATTATCTGGTTGACTGGGTTACTATGGTTACTGACTCTCAGGATAAGTTACCTCTCTTTTAGAAACAGGCTTAAGTTACCCCGCTTTCTTGGGTTTGACACACCTCCCATTCTGAACTAGAAAACCCAGAGTTTCCCTCATTTTAGGGTCAATATACTCTTCTCTAAACCTCCTTTCTGAAACGGGCCCAAGGACTACAACTGACATCCAATCGCAATAGTAGATGAAATCAAGATCTGAGTGAACAATAAATATGATTAACAGCTTAACTTACGAACCAATGTTTTTTCTGTCTTTATTGGTCAAAATTTGATGTCACCATTATGGTGGTCAGTGTTTTCTATAGCTGGGCTCTTTACTACATACATTACAACAGCTTTTATCTTATATATATATATATGTATATATGTATATTATTAAGAGGCAGTATTGTTGGCGGTTGCTAGTGTTTCTTAAGTAGTGACTGAGTTGTTGTGACTTGTTCTAATTGCATTTAAAGTTGCTATTAATTGACTATAACAAACTAAACATGAGAACATCATTTATCGTGCATGAATAAAAAACTGACCTAATAATTAATTTGGACGCACACAGACATCAAGAATCAACTTATGAATCTCAACAATGGTGACAATAAACAGACAGTTTCATGCTGCAACGCATGAATTCCATAACATAAAATGTAAAAAAAAGTCCATAAAACTGCAGTGAAATTCTGTTGACCTGAAAGTTCAGTAAAAACACGGAAAAAACATGTAAACAGTTAAGTAAAAATCTGAAAATTACAGAACATATCTGTGTTTTACAATCCTTAATCCTTAGCATAAACTCAGGTTTATGTAACAATAAATAACATTTTGACAGTGGACAAACACAGAGAAAAAGAAAAGAGCAACAGAAACACAACATCTATATCTGTCAAGATCTCACCATTAAACAACTCCACAAACACCATAACAATCTCCACTTATTACAAAACACTTTTACTTCATTACTGTCAGACATTTACAAGTTATATTCACAATTTACAAAGGTTGATTTTTTTTGAGTTACCATTATGGTGATCAGTGTTTGTATTAGTGGGGCTCTTGACCTTTGTTTTGAATTCATGTTTTACACTGCAAGTTGATTGAATGTATAAAAATAGGTGTTTCTTTTTGATATAGAACTCACAGCGGACTGATAGATGGAGAGGAGTAGTTCATGTTCTGTTTTGCATTATAAAAACCGCCAGATGACAGAAGTATATTTTTTTTAGATTTAGCAGATTTTATTGTTTAATTTTTACACAGTGCACTTTTTCATGTTATGTTAAGAAACATTCTTTCAAGTGGACTCAAATAAAATAAGTTCATAGACAGCTAAGCATTGTAGAAAAGATACGACTCTGACATGAAGTTTTAAACTGCAAAGTTGTTTACAAGTATTTTATGTATTTTTACTGTTTTTTTACGGGATCTGTGTTTAAGTCAAGGTCAAGCAGTGTGTTACTGATGTTATCCAACAATATTTTTTTAAAAGCACCTGATGCGCAGCAATGCTTAACTGTGTAATTTGTTAATGAATTGCAAACTTTATGAAGAAATTATTGCTTTTTTGCTCATGTGAGTGCATATTTGAAATTTATAATCAGAGATATTTGTATTAGTTTAATGAAATTATTTCACACACAGCTAAGAATTGTGGAGAAACATTTTGCCATAAAGATTTAAGCTACAACATTTTGACAGGTTTTCTCTGTATATTTACACCCCTGCTGCCGGAAAACTACCCTTTTTTAAGGGAGTTTTTTTAACAGTGTAGAGTTTTTTTTTCCATTAAGGGCTGCTGTACAAAACATGGCAGCAAATTCACTGTATGTAGGGCCAATCTATATGTAGATATAAACAGCTTATTTTAAGGTATTACTAACATAATGGTTCATTGCATAAGGTTTTTAAACGCATCTAAAGACACAGTTTTGTATGTTATATTGCATTTATGTTAATAGATCATACAAAACTTCCCTTAAAGTACCTTTAATACCACCTCAATATTCCACTTTCCTCCTTAGAATTTGTATTTTCTGGCGATTCTGGAGGAAAAGTCGTTTATGATATCACTATAAGATATCTGACAGGCAATTTTGTTATTCATACTATTAAGTGCATGTCCAGTCAGTCTTTCTAGAGCCATGAAATATCTCAAATAGTATTTTATCCGTTTGAGTTTGGAAAAGCTCAGTTATTGAATGAAAAGAATGTTATTTTATGTTAAAAAAGCTATTTCAACAACAACAAACTTTTGTTATTTAACAAACATTTTTATTTTTAAAACCAGCTAAGTAATATGTTGTGTATTAATATATATTAAGATTACAACGCTATTTGCAGATGTTAAATTAAACATAAAGATTGGTAAAAGCATTGCATTAACAACGCAAGGTTATGGGTTTGATCCCAGGCTATTGCACATATCTAGGTATAAATGTATAGGATAAAGCAATATAAGTCGCTTCGGATAAAATCTTCTTCCAAATGCATGAATGTAAATGTATGATAATTTAGCCTAATTATCCTCATTATCGCATACATGTACAGTATTCATTAGAAGTGTTTTTTTATTTTGTGTATTCCCCCGTTTAAGCAGCAATTTACCAGTAAGTAGTAAGGTTCTTGTAAATAGTAAAGTGTAGAAGCCATGTGTTTGTTGGATTTATTACCATTTGTATTACCATAATTTAACTTCAATTATAAACTATAATGAAACTATGGTATTTTTAGTTGCTGTTGTTTTACTAAAGATGATTAATTTCCTATATATATAAAATGGTAAATTCGTGGATACTGTGGTTTTACTGCACACCACCCCTGCTGAAAAAAACAAAGATTTTTTTAATTAGAATGAGATTTTTCAGAAATGAAATTCTTTGTAGTATGTTTTGGGTTTAAATCCAATAGGATTTACCATCACACCAATAGAATCCATCACATACAAGTAGACAACAAGTATCCATAGTACAATTCCCATTATGACCATTAAATCCATTACATTTTATGTTGTATTTCGGGCAGAGTTCTATAGTTTTTATTTCAACAAGAATACTTTAACTATAGTTACTTCAGTAAAAACATCATTCATTTTCCAAACGGCTTTAAATGATATAGCAGCAGATCAGAAGTCAACACGCACGCTTGGCTCAAGGTGTATATGATGCTTATTTATCGTTATGCCGATCATTTTCATGACAATGTTTCTACGATCTTTGACTGATCGTAACCCAAAGATGATTACATCACACTTTAACGTGTGCCATTTTCGTCCTTTATTGTTCTATGAATCAACGGTGTAGCAGAATCCGCTATCTGCCAAATGGCCATTCAATGCTTGCCGGAAAACCGCGAGCTTAAAAAAACGGAAATACTTGGCAACAGTAAAAGGTTCTGGCAGATCGCAAGACGGATCAATTGCGCGCACAGGAAAACCCGCTACAAAGAAACCATTTTCAACTTTTGGATCATTTTATAAATGTAGTGAAGTAAAACGTTTACTATTTGTCTTTCAAATGTAGTGAAGTTAAAGTAAAAGTACTCAAAAAAATAATAATCAAGTAAGGGAAATTTACTTTGTTACTGTCCACCTCTGTCAAATACATATCCACAACACAAGTTTAGTGAAAAATGACTGTTACAAATATCTCAACAAATCTACAGTTTATGCAACAAAGATAGCCATGATGAGTATATATTTCAAAATTATAAAATACATATAGTGCACATATTGTACATGGAGAAACATGGAAACCTGCTGGTCTACTAGTCTCATGCCACTTCCAGAGAAGTGTTGAGCAACAGCTCAGTGTTATCTTCAAAAGAAAGGAACTCCCTCCTACAAAAAATAAGTTCAAGGGTGCAGAGAAGGCAGGAGCACTGGAGCTTATCAGAGCAAAAAAATAGCATTTAATACTTACTGAAAGAAACAAAAAAAGTAAGTGTTTTTGTGAATAGAACAGGTGTTTAATTGATCTTTCATATCTCTACTTATGTTTGTTTCCTGTTCTTGGTTTTGTGCTGCTTTTATTTCTGCAAGAAAACTTTCCAAAGAATAAGTAGGATAAAGAGTTTATGTTGCGCAACTGATAAATGAAACTAAACACAATACAACAATACGAAACTAAATGAAAACAAGAGTCTAAGAGTGCTTTCCTGAAGGAAAATGAAGAGTCTGGTTTTGGGTTGGTGTCTAGATTTATTTTCTTTAAGAGAGTGTTATCATTATTATAAGAGGACTTTCCTTTCCTGGGAAGGTAACGCCCTGTTAACAAATTATGTTATAACACTGAAAGACATTAAACTTTTGCTTATTAATTAAAAATAAATTAGAAAGAAGTTGATTATTGTGTAATAATAATACAGCAGTTACCATTTATTAAGAAAAGTTATTACAGCTGTCATACTAGATAGATCTCTGTCAAAATTAATCTTTCTTTGCAATTGAGACAAAGTTAGACACTTGACAAACAAATCGCATCATTGGTGATCATGAATGAGTTTTGTATTTTGCACCCAGCATGCATTGCAGCATGAAGCGGTTCAGTTGATTGCTACAATGGTTGAGATTCATCTGTAGATTCTTGATGTCTCTGTATGTCCGACCCATTCTGTAGATTAATATATGTGTATATATTGTGAGAGTACTTTTTGAAATTTAATTAGCATACAAATTTTTACTGGTTTACATAAATTCATGACAATTGTCCCACCATATTATCAAGTTTGAGCATCATATCTATTTACAAAACACACATGTTTAGATGCGTAGCGAGGTACATTGATCGTAATAAATACATTTAGGAATTAATATTTGGTGTGCAATGTAATCTCATGGTGACATGATATGTTTGATTTAGTTAATAAGATGTTTTTTGTTTGTATTTGTATGTGTGTTAAATAAAGCTGAGCTTTGAGTAGATGCATGATGTACGGAATAAAGACGCTTTCAAATAGATCATGTTGACCCGCATCATGACTTAAAGGAAACTCCAAGCATCAGTTGAGGCTCTAGTTTATACAGGATTATTTTGTGCTTGGCACAGATCCTGTATAAACATACCATGTACTCTCATGACCTAGTCCCACCCATTTCAACAAACATCTGCACATTTGCCTATAACTCAAGGTTTGTAGGTGGGTCAATGACATGACGTGTATTTTTTGTGTCCAAATTCATTATTTTCCTAAAAAGAATTGGAATAAATACATGCCATATATCAAATGGATCTACAATATGTCCTTTATAAGAAACCCTTCTCATTTTATTGAAATTCAATAGATTTTTCGAGTTTTGGTGTTTCAAAGACCAAAAATGTCAGGTGGTGCGACCGTCCGAACATACAAACAGAGAACAAAACTGAGAAATAAATGTTAATTTTCTCAATAAAATTCTTAATCAAATATTTTGGCATGATTTTATGTTAAATTCCTTATAAATGAGGGGAAATAGTGTATCGGTCCCATTTCAAAACTAATCTATTACTTAAAAAACTTTTGTCCGGAAAATGTACTTCTACTAATGTCAGGGAGAGCAACCGACATAAAAATGCAATTTTATGCAATGTTCCTTTAAGAAAACCATTTGACAGCATATGACATCTCACAGAAGACTCCAGAGGAACCCTTTGAAGCAGTAACAAGG
Source organism: Triplophysa tibetana (assembly GCA_008369825.1). Taxonomy (NCBI): domain Eukaryota; kingdom Metazoa; phylum Chordata; class Actinopteri; order Cypriniformes; family Nemacheilidae; genus Triplophysa; species Triplophysa tibetana. Next base: position 24,135,088 of record CM017897.1, read on the forward strand.
TTAGTCAACCTCCCATAAATATTAGATAATTTGACATTTTTGAGTAATGATGAGGTTGATTCAACTTATCATGTCAGGTGGTATGACCCATGGAAAACTTTGAAAATGTGTTGTTATTATAAAAATGTGTATTTGATTTAAGAAATGTATGTATAACATTGAGCACATGGTCAAACATTTGTATAGGCGTCCAAGTTAATGCCTCTTAGATTTGAATTGAGTTTGAAATGTCAGGTGGTGCGACCAGAGTTACAGTTAAACCAACTAAAAAAAGTCATGTTAATTCATGTTTTTGAAAATATTAAATACATTTTAATAAATACATAAAGCTTTTAAGTTGTTTAAAGGTGCAATCTACATATGTATATATATTTGTTTATTTTATTATGGTTTGAGTGACAATTTAAAGAGCACATAGTCCATCTTAAAGTCTTATTCTTCAAGAATATAGGACTGTATAATCAACATTGATACTAAAACAATTGCATCTTTAAATGAATCTATTTTAATTTGTTTTTGTAGATGCCATTATCAAGCAAGGAGAAAACAGCACGACATAGAGCTCATTTAAAAAGTAATCCCGTTGCAAGGGCCAAAAGAAAAGCAAGGAATTGTGTTCATTATGTATATCTAGATACATTACAACTTAAGTTAATATGGTGTTCTGTTATATTTTTTGTGGTAATTACAGTTATTACATGTTAATGATACATACTTGATAGCAGTGTCATACAGCATTACAGAAAAGCATTGTTATTAGTAATGAATTCGAATGATTAACAAACCATTACCTATTCTATTAAATATTTAAACTAAAATAATCTATTTTACAAATGATATAGTACAGGTGAAACTCAAAAATTTAAATATCATGCAGTAGTTAATTTATTTCAGTAATCAAGTTAAAAGGTGAAACTAATATATTTTATAGACTCATAATATGCAAAGCAAGATATTTCAAGCCTTTGTTATAATTTTGATAATTATGGATTACGGCTTAAGAAAACCGCAAATTCAAAATTAGAATATTGTGAAAAGGTTTTCAAAGCTTGAAATAACTCACTTTGCGTGTAATGAGTCTATATAATATATTAGTTCCACTTTTTAACTTGAATTACTTAAATAAATGAACTTTTACAGGACACTCACATTTTTTGAGTTTCACCTGTATGTCCCATAAATTTTCATTTAATAAAAATAGAAGGGGTCTGAAACCATGTATCTTTTATAGAGATCGGTGTTGTACATTGCATGTGCTTTCTGAAAGCATGATTTTGAATTATATTTGAAAAGACTTGTTCTTTATCTTGACTTACGGTTACTACTGAATCTATTGATAAGTAGATTGAATTCTGCCCTTAATGTTTCTGGGCCCAATATTTGCACTAATTTTCAGATTCATATAAAAGATGTTCTCATTTATTAAATGTGTTTCTTGAGGTTTCAAATTTATATTTTTTAAGAAACGATGATCAAATGTTATCATAACATGCAGTATTGTTTTGCACTTTCTTGTTAATTACATTTAATTATATTATTGAGATAGAGTATAAATTGGTCAGAGGATTCAAATAAAAAAGCCAATTAAAACCTGAATAAAATTAATTGACATATATTTCTTTTTATTTTGTGAATATCAATCATTATTGTTCACAACGTCAGGTGGTGCGACCAGTCATGGTAAGGTGGTGCAACCAGCAAATTTACATTTAAATGTATCAATTCCCACTGCAATTGCAAAATGAAGTAAGAAATATAAATGTAAACCTTTACATAATGTATACAAATCATTTTTACAGTTAAAAACAAAACATAAAAAGTCCTTATGGAAAAATGGGTGTTTGAACACACAGAAAAGCAGCTGTTTATATGATTTGGAATAAAAGGTCAATAAATAAAGAAATAGAAAGGGAATTTACTTTCTGATATGCATTTTAGACACTACAATGATTCATATTTACAAGTCTCAGTAGTGCTAAGTACACTAAATGTATATTATTTTAAATTAATATATGGTCGCACCACCTGACATTTTCTGGGTGGTAAAATCAGAAATCTTGTTTAATAATGAATTAATGCCCCCTAAAATGCTGTAAAAACCAATATAAATCAACACAATAAATTTTTTGGACATAAAAATGCATTTTCAAACTGTTTTGCTTAAAATATATTTTTTTTCTTCTTGAAAACCTTATTTGTCATTGACCCAGGTGTGTTTTGTGAGTTGTCTCTTACTCCCAGAGCTCTGCGGAGTACATTTTCTCACAACATCCAACCCATTTATGAATTTGGTCTGATTATTTGAAGAAACCTAGTGTAAAAGACCACCCATTGGCCCAACGACGGAATCCAATGTCGTGGTTGAAGGGATCTCGTGTTCTGCTTCTCCTCAGCGATTTCTACATGAAGTTATTTAAGAACTGTTACAATATAGTTCAATTTATATTACTCTGTGGTTAAGACCGATCTGACTCCAAATTCAATATAATATATAAAAAAACGTATATGACGTTTCAAATGTATCTGTTGATAAGCGTTAATTTATCTATAAATCTCCATACTTTAATATTTAATATATAAAGTTATTCTTTCGATTGGGACCTGCAGTCGCTCAGATTCTCACGCCGGCCGGGCTCATGGATCTCACGGACACAAAACGGTCAGTTCCGATCTCTAGTCAGAGGTTGCCGGGTAAACTAATATCATTAAGTTTGGCCGCGATATGCTTGCTCAGAAACATAACAATAGTTATTTTAGTCACGATCATGCAACTTGCTAGGCCAGATGATAGGTGGAAATCATGTGAGCTTTAGCAATGCTCCTTTAAAAATCTAGTATAAACTAGCCCTACCTATCCTGACACATCGATTTTGCGGTAACAGAACAGGTTCCTTTCAATCTACTTGTAATAACAAACTTTGAAGAATTCAGATAATATCAACAATAGCAATTTATTATACCAGGCAGGCACAACATTAATTAAAATCATAGAATGCATATACAAGGAAATTCCTAATTTACTATGCAAAGATTATTAACATAGTATAAGAACAAAATAAAACCACAAAGTTTATCATACCTGGTAATATAGAGACACACAGTTGCAGTGTGGGAAGTTCTGGTTACAGAAGCTTCCAGACTCTTTTGCCACTGCACCCTATATACCCAGATGTAACAAAGCCAAAGATAAGCGAGAAACTTGGTTTGTTTGTTTTCTCGTCACTGAAGAGAACATCAAATGAGATCTCAATCTACATGTAAACAGGATTCCATGAAGAGAACATCAAATGAGATCTCAATCTACATGTAAACAGGCTTCCCTGAGAAAGTCACACCTCTTTGAGGAGTGCAGGTGATGGATTAGAGTTAAACAGTTTTAATATACTCTCTGTTAGATTTTAAAGAACTAGACCTTTTTACCCATCGCACCAGGACCTTTAAAACAACACCAAACATGAATCAAAACTTCATACTCTGACAATAAATGATATACACATATTGAAGCGTAAGCATTTTCCTAGTGATCAGGTCCTGAAGAGTTGAAGGGGAGAGGTGTGATAAGAAGAGGGGTTCAATTCCTGGGCATCAACAACCCCTGAGGGGAGGGTAGGATATCATTCCTCAGGTTCTAACAACAAAAGGGGTTTGATTGTTTTGTGTCTTCGCCTCACAAACAACCTTAGTTCTTAGGACTTTTCCAGCTGCCTTACACTAGAGTTCAAAAGGAACCTTGATCTAAACACAGAAAGAAACTTAGAGTTGAACAGTTAATTTAAATGTCACAATTTATTCAACATTTTGAATACATTGCAGGTGTAAAACTGATATAGATTTGATGACATTAGCATTGACAAATCAAACTTTATTAACATCGATTCAATGATTTTCACCTGGTCTCTTATTATCAGGGAAGTGTATTGGTAAGGTTGCAAAAAGGGTAGAAACTGTGCATGAGAGTACTTGTCTTTGTATCCGCAGTTTGTGTGCCAAGTACCTAAGTTCAAATGGTACTAATTTGCAAATTTGCTCAATGGTTTGACAACTAAAACAATAAAAACATTTGATAAATGAAACACACAAATGATATTCAACAATATATCATAAACAAGTTGTTATCTAGATTTTATTATGTCACACCATAGGACAAATGTTTGATTGTACGTATGATTTAATTTGCATTTCTACACTTTGCTATAAACATAGAAGTACAAAAGTCAAGAGCCCAACTAATTTGAACACTGAACGCAGTAATGGTGGTTGTTTACAATTTAATATCAAAGTTACCTGTACCTGAGGCCTAGTCCAGATGTACACAGGTATTTTTATAAACAGAATTTTTCCTTCGATATTTAAAAAAAACGAGTCCACACGAAAATGCAAAAAGCATGCCCAACCAACAGGTGACGATATAACCCTAACCCTAAAGCCTTGTTTGCCAATCAGAAGCCTGGAATCTGACATTAAGCAATGTCATACACCACATCTCCAGTTTCACAGTCTACACCAGTGTTTCTCAACCGGGGGTAAACGGACCCCTATTGGTCCATGGTGTCATTTCAGGGGGTCCGTAAAGCACTTTAAAAATGTTTGGAGTTATTTATTATCGCATTCAGGGATTGACATTAATGCCCACCAGACGCAGATGAAAAATCAACCGAGTCATCTATTGCAGTCAAATTAATTGCCAAATTGACTGGTTACTTGTGTTCATATATTATGTTAACTCACTCTGCAGGGAAGGTTCATGTAAACTAAATCATATTAAATATACAGCCTATGCAGCTTCTGCCCATATCTAACTGAAACACACCTTTCATGCAGCGCTGCGAGATAAAGTCGACTGCTCTGTTTGCTTTTGAATTGGTCTTGCAGTACCTTACTTAGTAACTTGATGTGAAATGCTAGGTGGGGCTGTGCAACAAGCCTATTTTCATTGAAGCAGCAAGCATTACTATACTTAAGCTCTTAGCAATAAACAGTATGCCACCCGTTTCACCTCATAAGTTCATATGTGAATCGATCAGAACTCAGAAGAGTAATGGAGACTTTCTAGTTTGTGAAATTGTACATGTGTGAACAGCAACCTTTGTTGGATCACTCGTCTGTTTCCGACAAGTGACACTGGACCAATTGGTCTCTTCGGAGCGGTTTCGCGTCAGATCGGTTGTAAGGAATGCGTCAGGTCAGGTGCCTTCAGGGCAAGTTGATTAACTTACAGATATTCCACATCAGAGTTCAAAGTCCATGTATTATATAAATACTTTATATAATGGTCACTTATCAGTATTACGGTGCCTGATCAGTTATTGTTTGTGTAAGTCCTTGTTGACAAAAGAATAAACTGCAGTAAAGTGAGTTTATTCCAAATATAAGGTTTTTGTGACATAGCTGTGTCATTTTAATGCAACCAAAAAACATTAAAATGGTCACGTGTAATTTTAACTCTTTCACCGCCATTGACGAGTTATCTCGTCATTTAAAAAAAAACGGTTTCCCGCCAAAGACGAGTTATTACAGAAATCAGTGTTTGTGCTGTTGTACAGCAGGTGCTAGAACGTATATGTTTTAGCGGTTTTTAATTATTGATCTGAGTGTAATCTGGGCGGAATCTTAGACAAAAAACGTTAATTATCTCAGCTGTTTAATCAAATTGATGCATTTTTGAAGAAACCTGCCCACATGTATGGAGTGATAAAAAAAGAACAAATGAAGGTAGCAGAATACGGTTTCTTTTTTTAAAAGCAGAGACTCTGTTATTTCATTGGACATATTGTCCTTACAGGGAATGTACTGTGAGCCATTAAAGTTTGGTGAAAATGTTAAAAAACGCTGGCATTGGCTGGAAACTTTTTTTTAAAAAGGCTGGCGGCGAAAGTGTTAAATTACGCTACATTTATTTGACTTAACAAATATACTAGGCTATTTTTGACTCTACTATTTTATTTATTTTCCTTATGTAATGGAAATATGTTGTTCTGCTGGGGAAAGAAAATGGATGAGGTGTGAGGGCGGGGGTTTGGGGTCCATAAGGATGGTTGGAGACATGATGGGGTACAGTACTCAAAAAAGGTTGAGAACCACTGGTCAACACAACAAAACTGAAAGCGGCGTTTCTAAAAATCTTCACCCTGGCAGGAGTTATCAAAGTTCGATTTCAGTGACCGAGCACTGCATTTGCATGTGGACAAACCAAAATACCCGTGTTCGTGTGGACTGGGCCACCAGAAGTTCTCACTAAATCAGGGGTGGGTCCTGGAAGGCCGCAGCTCTGCAGAGTTTAGTTCCAACCAGCTCCAACACACCTGATCCAGATAATCAAGACTTTGAGAATCAGTTATTCCTGGTCCTCAGGCACGACTCCCCGAATATTTTACATGTGTCTCTATATCAAACACCTGATTCAACTCATCAGTCTACTGACAGAATGTTTGAAAGGTCTCTGTTGTAGTTATAAACATACTTACAAGCTGATTAGCTGAAACAGATGTATTTGACACTCTGAAAAAATGTGGAGTAGGATTTACTTGGGAAAAAGCTAGAGACAGTTTTCACTCAGAAAATGAGTGTTTGTTTTGAAAGAGATTTCATGTGGACAAAGTCTAATAAGATGGCGGGTGCACAGGGATGTTGCATACACTGCAAAACCTCCAGTGTTAAATTAACACTGTTAGTGTTTATATAATTCTCACTCAGAGTGTTTAAAGCATAGTTTAAGTAAATGAGATAATTAATGTGATTAATGAAGCGATGATTGATCATTAATGATGAACACCTGCTGATAACAAATAAAATCACTCTGAAAACATCAACAAGAAGTCACCCTTATAGTGTTTGGGTTCCTCACCACCGTTTGCATATTGTTTTGTACTATCTGCCTGGCCGGGGCGGCTGCTTTAGAATTCAGAAATTAGACATAATTAATATTGCATATAAGAATTTATAGTCCGTTTAATATTTGACCTGTGGTTCTCTCTCCTTTATCGCCAATGTGTGCTTTCACTGTGTGTGTGTGAGAGTGTGTTTGTGTGTGCGTCTATGTCAATGTGTGTAAGTATGTTTGCATATTGTGTGTGTGTAGCATTTGTATGTCTGTCTTTTGTTGTTTTCACCTTTTTCTTGTTTTTACAGGTATATGCCTTTAGTTGTTTTACTTGCATTCAATGTGTCTCATGTACAGCTGCTTTGTAACAATGAAAATTGTAAAAAGCACTATATGAATAAAGTTGAGTTGAGTGTTTAGTGTTTCCTCTAGTTGGGCTCTTAAACTTGATATGTATTTGTAATTAGCTGTAATAATGTGTTTTAGAGACACTTTTATAAAAGCCAAACATGAGATAATTATCTTGATTCATAGCTACTGTATCATCTTATTTGAGATGAACATAGGAGACATGTCACATTTAGTCTTAATATTCTTAGTTTAATTATGTGTCACAATTGTCTAATAAATGCCTTTTTTGAAAGTTGCACATTTTCACAGATTAAAGAGACGTTATATTTTAGCTGCAATGCATGCCGAGTAAAAAAAGTCATACATGAGTTCCAGCATGCATTGCACCTAAAATAAAATATACAACTTTTGTCACCATTGTTGAGATTCATATAGCGATTCTTCATGTCTAATTGATTCAAGCTGGTGGTTTTTTTTTTATATATCTATTAAGAGTATACTTTCATTATAAAATATATCACTGTGGTGCTGTATCTTGAGTCATGAACTCAAAATTAAGTCTGAAAATGATAAAAGACACCTACATTCAGCTTAAGAAAGTCATAACTGTATCAAATACCATAAATAAGTGGACATTAATATTTAGCTTTGTTTTGCTGTTATATATGGGAATTATTAACACACTGTTACAGCTAACCAAGAATAAATTAAAGAATTAACAATGATAAGAGGATAACTAAAGGAAACACTAAACACTATCAGAGTGATTTCTTAATTTTCATGTTTTCTTCTGTGACTGTGTTTGTTATCATCAGGTTTTCATCATTAATTATCAATCATCACTTCATTAATCATCTTAATTCATTAACTTTAACTCCGCTTCAGTGTTACTTTTTAACACTCTGAGTGATACTTATATAAATACTAACAGTGTTCATTTCACACTGGAGGTTTTGCTATGCATGGATGTTAGATGCCGAATGCTTAAGCCTACATTGTGTTTTAATGTAGAGTTAAAGTTTGCATTCCTTGGAGAGCATAGCGAGGTATGTCAATCGTAATGAAGACTTGAAGGAGTTAATGTTTGTTGAGCTATGTAAGCTTGAGGTGATTCAATATGTGTGAGTTTGTTGAATTATTATGTTTTATTTTGTATTTGTATGCGTGTTTAATATAGTTTTCCCAGTGCTGTGGGGAGCATAGAGTCATTGTATGATGTACGGAATAAAGACTCTTTTCAAATACATCCCTTTGTCCCACATCATGAGTTTAAGGAAACTTCACGCATCACCTGAGGCTCAAATTCATATATATCAGTCGTACGTGCTTGGCACAGATCCAGTTCAAACACATCAAATGTACTCTCATGCCCAGGTCCTACCCTTTACAACAAACATCTGCAAACTCACCAATAACTCAAGGTTTGTGGTTGAGTTTTTACAGTTGTATTTAAAGCAGCATACAGGTCTCTCTCTGTCAGACTGATCGAGACGTCCATCAGATCAACTGCTGTCATCCAACACTTCTCTAAGTGAGTACAATTACACACAAACTTTTCTTCACATAAAAGTTCTGATAAGAAATATGAGCCTGTGAACAAACCAGAGGTGAAATATTTCCTAATGATTCCATTGAAGGACTCAACATATGCTGCATGTCGTGTCATCTCGTGTTAGGACCAAATACATGACAGACCAATGTACGGGGCTGAAATATATCTATTGTACCGTATGGAACGTGTTTGGGGGAATAAACATAAACAAATATTACTCATGCCCTGTTTATGTGTTTATAACAACAGTGCATAAATCGCATGTTCACTTGACGTGCACGTTGTCTATTTAGTTGATGGTTATATAAGAACGGTTTGCAGAGGTGGGAACAAGTCATTGTCTTGCAAGTCACGAGTCTTGAGTCAAAGTCGATTTGGACTCGCCTCTCCCTGACAACCCTTGAATCAGTGTTCATAATTGTAGATTCTTTGTTTTATTTCTACAATTTTAAAGCTTCTGCCTTTATCAATGCACAAATGTTCTTTATAAAACTCTACGACACCCCTTAATATATTGAATTGAATGAATGTAAAGGATCGGGAGCACAACTAAAGCAAACACTGATGTCAATAGTGTCAAATGTTTTTTCTCCAGTAATTGCGGATGCAAAAGTGATTTTGATACAATGCCATTAACATTGACAAATCAACAGATTGTATCATTGATTCAAACCAGGGATTACACTGAAAGAAATTAAACCTAGGACAAACTTAAAAAAAGGAGTGGAATCATTGTGTGGTTATCTAAATAATTTAACAAATAATCGTTTTTCAAATTCGCTGCTATATTTTTTATTTGCGCTTTCATAGTTTTAATTTATGCTTCTCAAGTTTTCTTTCACCTTTCTGGCACAAATCTCACAGGTGGGCAGGACTTCATTGGCACAAAAATAATTCCATACAGAAGACGTAGTTAACTTAGGCATTGGAAGCGTCATATATGGATATATCGGGGTAGGAATAAAGGTACGCTGTGGCAGATAAATTTATCCAAGTTGTAATTACGGATGTGATATAAATAACCGTGTTGTTGGGTGATGTCATAAAAACAAATAGTCAATTAATGCATTCGCAATACCAATGTAGTGCATCTTTGTCAAAACAACATTTAAAATTTTACCAAAGTACAAAAAAATACCAACATAAGAAAATATTAAATATGGATAACCCCAATGGCAAACAAGCATTTAATCAATATCAATTTTGCATCCACAATTATTTAGATCAGAGACATCTAAAACATTCTGTCAGAGGGTTCCCTGTGCTCAGGATTAAAAACCCCTGAGGTAAACCACTTGATTTGACTTGCGACTTGACTTGCTCCCACCTCTGATGAACTACAATGTTCTTGAGTGTAAACTAACGCTGAAACCACAACTGATAGTGTTATTACAGCCTGACCTTTTCCTGCTGCCTCTTACTCTTCACTTCATTCACCTCTTCACAGGAAGAATGGAATATCACACGTCTCTTGTTTTGCTCATTCTCATCTCTTCGCCGTGGCTAAGTGCTGGGAATGATTACTGTGGGGGCATTGGACCTGAAGAGTGCACTTACATCACCTCTCAACATCGCATAAGAAGAGAACTGACATTGATATGCAAAGTGGTCAACCAAAGGGAAACTACCTCCTTCAATGCAGAAGAAGCTCTTAATGACATCACTAAGGTCGACCAAAATCGGAAAAAGGAGGCACAAATTTTAATCAGTCGCTGGAATGAGGGATACCTAGTGGACAAGGCTCAATCTAACCTGATCAAGTCTGATAATTTACGTATCGACATGCAGGGCATCATCAAACGCAACAATCAGCAGTACTATAACTTGCAGGTCCAACTGAATAAGAATCGAGGTCGTAAGAAAAGCACCACTGTGTCCCAGATCATCGTACCTAAAGGAATTCCAGACAGCTACATCCGCAGAGCTTTTTGTGAGAGCATGAATCGCCGAGCTCGTGTTTTTATTAACGTTTCAACAACTTAAACCTGTGAGTTGGAAATGTGCAAAATATAGTTAACTGCAGACAGTTTCAGGTAACAAAAATTGTTCTAAGATCCTCTCTAAAACAACAAGGCTTGAGATCAACACCCGGCAACCTGCCACAGTGTAAAAATTTCAGATGTGGCAGATAAGACACTCGGACTAGCCAATTTTGCGGGTTCAGTATTATTTTTTAATTGTAGTTTTCTTAAAAGTCATGAGAACTAATAGACAGCCCCGTTAGAACGTTCTCAGAATGTCCCAGCTGCTGTTGAATACATTCGTTCTGATATGGTCATAAAAAAGGCCTGTGAAATTAACAGTGAAATTCTGTTGTTTTCACAGATAATACTGTTGTCACGTAAAACAACGTCCGTAAAAATATGGAAAACACTGTCAAATTCTCTGGGAAATGAACAGTGAAATTCCATAGTTTTTAAAAGGAGTTTTTTTTCAACTCCACAAACACTATTATCACCTTTACTTACAGACATCACTGTCACTTTATTTCTGTTGCACGTCTAAAAAAGTTCTAATTGAGAATTAACACAAGTTTACATGTTACTGCACTTCTTGACCCTTTGCTTCTTATGTTAAGTCTTGTGTTGAAAGAGACACCAAAACAGGTGATTAAAAGCTCAGCAAAATTAATGTAGATTCTAATTTTTTTGGAGTGTCATTACATGTTATAGAGTTTAGGCACCGATTTAAAGTGATTTTGTCCTCCACAAGATATTGTCTAAAATTAAATTGTATACTGAAGATCTTTTACATGATAAATGGACTGGCAGACATCAAAAATAAAACATTTGTCTCAGCAAAAATCCTAAATATGGTCTAAATATGTTTTATTGCAGGAAATGTGGGTCTCCAGTGCACTGAGGGCCAAATTCTTATGGATTTATTAGATATCAATTATTTTACCGAGTGCAAGATGTAGAAGCACTTATTGTGTTTGGATAAAAAGTTGTTACGCTAAAGGCAAAATTGATATGGGTATACTTTATTCATATATTTTTAAGTATGTTTTGTTTCTTTTAAGGGACACAGGGTTATTTGTAAGACCGTTGGTCTGAAAGTGGCCATTGTGGGAATTTGGGTTTTGCCTGTGTCCCACATATTATGTGAAATGTATTGTGATGATTATTGTTCACGAATCATATTATGTGAAATGTATTTCAATGATTATTGTACATGAATTATGTCTAATCTTACTTGAGTTTCAGTGCTCTCCAAGCTAATAGAATGTTCAGAACTTCGTGCTGCCTTTTGCTAATAATATTAATGTACTTATAAGAAAATCTAAGAATAAGGAACTAACTCACGTGAATAAAATCAATATAGGTCTGGTATGTTTCCATGACATAGCTTTCAATGACATATTTACTTCCCCTTTTATGAATATAAGTATTAGAACTATATTAAATAAACTTTGGACTCTGATTGAACTGCACTTCTGTGTCTGTGTCATTCTTGGTCTTCAGATCTGAAACTCTGTGTGTTCTATCGACTAGACTCTTCAACCTTATACCTAGACAAAGGGACAAAAAGTAATATTCTTAGACTGGTTCTCCTTGATATAGGAACCACACATGTACCTCCTCTGCCTATGGTGGCCTCACCTGCAAGCGCTCGTACTGGACCTGTGAAGACTGGTGGAAGGATGTTTGGGTTATACCACAAACACTGGACATCACCAATGAAGGAGACTATTGATAACCTGCTTGATGAAAATCACGGGAAGAAGGGTATGCTTAAAATTGTGGATCAGGAGCATTCAGCATGGTCCATAACTCCAGTACTGATCCCAACAGCATGCTCCATCCAACTACAAAACTGCACATAGCTCAGTATGTTAAAACACGGGATCATCACTAAATACGTTATTAAAAGCAAATAAAGTAAATCTGTAAAATATATATTTGAAATTAAGAATGTAATAATTTTATTTCATTGTAAAAAATGTATTGTACATTGTACAATTGTAAGTAGTTTAAATAAAAATTCTCAAATATTTAGAAGGTGAAATGACAAAAGTTTACTGGAAGTAAAAATTTAAAACCGAAAGTCTTATTTGTAATTGTATTGTGCATAAGTGTATCCCTGCAAGCAGACGAGCTGCAATCTTTCTAATGCTATATATTATTAAATTATATATAAAATAAACTATTACACTTATGATAACATTTCAATGAACATAATATCTGAGTGACACTGTCGATTTTTATTGACCACCTGATGGCGAAGTAGAGAAATGTGTCAAAAGCTTGTAAGAAACCATGCAGTTTGTTTTTAAAGCCTCACAGATTCAGAAGGACAGTAGTTCTCCAGGAACAGAGTTGGTCACACCTGCCCTAGGTGCTGTTTCTAGCCTCAGACCGAGCATTGAATGTGTTCAGCTCAAGAATGACCCGTGTCACAGGGTTTTTCATAATTGTGTTTCCCCATGTGGTCTGTGATTAGGTGTAAACCGTTCTTCATGCATCCAAGGATTTTTTCCGATGATATTATCAGTTGACATATTGATGTAATCTGTGACAGAGTTAGTGTGTTTATTAATGTGTGTGTCTGCTGCATCATGTTAAACCTGTTAAAGTCTAAAGTCATAACTGAGCACTGTGTCCAATTATTTTAAGACAACAGAAGTCATTTACAAATATCACCATTAAACTACAGAATGTGTTCTAGTCTGTTGTTGTGTCATGACTCAGTCTATGAGAAAAGAGGAAATGAGAAACCACAGGAAGAGTTACAAATGTTCTCACGGAGAACTATAAGTAGATGATGAGAAGAGACTCAGTAAGAGAAACACAACATGACTGAGAAGAGTGATATATGTCTGCTGGGACTGATCCTTCTCTCTTCACTATTCACAGGTAAACTATACAACACATTTATTTCATCACATTTCATTTTATTTCTCTCACTTACATTCTGAGAAACATGTTCAGTTTCATCTCATATTTATCATACAGTTCATGAGTCTTCCCTTATGGAACAAAGATACATGAATATACTGTCAAATATAATAAATTATATAACATCATACATTTCCTTATATTGGAAGCTGGTGCTAATGTTTTTTGATATAAAGCAATATATGCATTGACAATATATGGATATATATTGAACATAAAATATATTTAGAAACGAAGACAAAAATAAACCTGAAAATGTTCACATATAAATGTGATTGTTTAGTGGACACATATATGGACACATTCACAGAACGATTGTTTTGTTTAAATGTAGGTGTTATTTTATGTCTTTTTGCTGGATATTAATATAGGGGGAAATCTGTGAGCGTTTAAAGTTGTAGTACTTTGATATGTAGAAGGGTCTCTAGTATGTAAATGTGTGGGGATACCATGGTGATGAAGAGTAGAGTCTGTGGTTATAACAAACATCTTGAAGATCATATATTACTTTATTGAGCGCTCTTCATTTCAGTGATTGTTTGTTCAATAAGTGCTTCAGTTTGAACAGGAGTGCTTAGGCTATTGTAAAGTGGCAATGTTTTAAAATAAGAAACATGTATGTTGTGATTCTTACCATAGAAAATATTATGGTCAATATATTTTTACACATTCAGTCCCATATCTTATCACGTGTACATTAATATATTATAAAGTATTTTACTGATTATAAAATTACATATATTGGGACATATAAGTAAATATATTATGGTCAATATATTTTTCATTTAATATTTACACAATTAAATGTTATTTAATATATTTTTCATTCATATACTAGGACCGTAAGGGTTATCTCACATTTGAAAGTCTGATGCCAAGAGTTTGTCAAATCACACGAGATCTTTTACTTGAGCACTTCAGCTTTACACTTCACATAGGCTATTTTTGACTGTCATGGAGAAGTGAAAAAGTCAAGAAGTCTACTGTAGTGCGTGAGTCTGCTATTTACCCTGTTACCTTGTTTTAACTGTTGAACTGGACTGTTGCCTGTTGCTAGTTAAGATTATTTGAACTTGTTTATTTAATAACTCATTGACTGATAGTTTGAGCTTGTTTAATTAATTATTTGTTGACTGATTGTTAAGTTGTTAGCGTTTTTGTTGCGTTGGTACTGAAGTAAAGTTGCCGCTAGCCGCTCTTTAATCTAATTCAAGGTCACAATCAATGATGTATTAAAAAACACTGTTGGAGTCAATAAACTCTGTACTGATGATGAAGAAAAGACACAAACATGAAATATGATTGTGATGTTCTACAGTATGATGTCTCTGAACATTCATCATCTTCTACAGATTCAAACAAGATTCTAGTGACCACCACAAACCCTGAGAGATTCTCAACTCCTAACACACCAGAAACTACACAACAACAAGGTATATTCCCGCTAGAAAGATTTTGTCCCTGCTGGTGCTGAATACATTCCCAGAATGTTCCCATATGGTCACGACGTGGAGTTGTTTGAAGGTTCTGGGGATGTTATTTGGTAGACATTCACAGAACAAATAGGATCAATCATCACTATAATAATAATGAAACTCAATGTAAATTCTGTCAAACTGGAGCACAGAAAGGTGTTGGTTTTGGGATGTCTGTGGCCCAAATCTGGCAAACAGGAGCGGACCGCACAAGTGCCATCATTCCACGGGGTATGTGGACCAGATGAGTAAAGTATGGGGAGCAAGGTGTGGGCCAGATTTGGATATCTGGGATACCCCTCACCATAACTTACCCGAAAATCAGAGAAAAATGATAAGTGAAAAAAAATGGTCTATATATCTAATCCTCTTTGGTAGATTACCCTCAAAATAAACGGTTAACTTACTTCTGAAATCTGATTGGTTGATTTAAATGTTGTCCTAAGGATATCAACCACTTGACAAAAACAGGAAAGCCATTCAGATGCAACATTAGCACAACACGTCTAAATCTCACGAGTAATATTCCCTCACCCGTGTATTTCTCACCTACTGTTTTGTAAATACTGACGATTCAGACATACTATTTGTTCCCCTACTGATTTTTGCCGTCTATATAGTAAGGAAGTTTCCCATTTCTGATTCGAAGAGACATCCATGTGCTTACACAAACTCACAGAGTGGCATGGAAACCCTGTTGAGTTTGGCAAATAAGTTAGCAAATGGCAACTTTCCCTATAAAGGCATAACAATAACACCATTTGATTAGATTCTCATTAGCATCATCATAACAAATGTACTTTATATTATTTTAATTAAAGTAAACTAACATCATTTTGTTTACAGGTTATGATTGAGCTGTTTTTTTTCAGGGGCTGATCACAAACTCAAGTCATTGTTCATTTTAGTGACTTTCATTTGTCATTTTCTTATTTGTCTTTCTCAGTGACCCGCTCTCATACAGTGACTATTGGTGTGATCACTTCATTACTTCTTCTACTTTCTGCTGCTGCTCTTTGTGTGATTTATAGAAAAAGAAAAGGTGAGTTTATAAATCCCACTTAAAGCACAAGTTTAAGGTTATTTAGAATATGCTGATTTCAAAAGGCCATCTCAGTTTCTGAGATTTTAATGATCTGAAAAAAATAATCTTCTGCACCTGCTTGTGACTGGTCTTCAGTCGCTCTACCTAAAGGGAACGTTCACCTAAAAATGAATACTCTGTCATGAATTACTCACTCTCTGGTGGATACAAATCTGCAAACGTGTCTTTGTTTGATTGAACACAGAGAAAGATATTTGACAGAACGCTTTTAATAAAACCGTTCTTGGACCCCGTTGACTACCATAGTGGAAATAATGACAATGGAAGTCAAAACTGCCTCAGAACTGTTTGCTGTCCTATATTTTCAAAATATCTTCTCTTTTGTTTAACAGAACATACAATATAAAGTGGTTTTTTTCTGACTATAATAGTCAATAGGGTCCAAGAACTGTTTGGTTATAATCATTCTTCCGTTCTTCATCAGAAAAAAGAAATGTATACAGATTAAGAACAACTTGAATGCAAATGCTAACAGAATTTTCCTTTTTAAGTGAAGTATCCCTGTAAATCATATACTGTTTATCTTTAATCTCAGCAGTTCTACAGCTGTGAATGACCAAAGTCCATTTAGGGAAGTTATGGTATACAGCTATTTTATTCTTAACCAGATCACTATTAAGTCCTGGATTATTCCCATATATAATAGCCTATGCAGTAATAGTATTAATGAATTTTGCCTTTTAAAACTTACTGTCTTCATGTATTAATACATGTTATGCATGTTTTACATCAAATGTCAAATATCCTCTCCGAACTGCATATAGACATGTGCCTATTAACTTCTAATTCTACATCTCTTGCACAATTTCTACATTTCATTTAAACTGGTGTCATCTTAATGACTTTTTATGCATAACAAGCACATTCAAAGTAACGCATGGATGCGCAAAACTATTGTGCGCGCAAGAAAGTATTATGATTTTTTCCCCCATGTACCTTCCACAGCTCTGTAGTTTACTGTGTAGAGCACATTGGTTATATTGAGTAATGCCAAAGGAGTCTTTAAAAATAATATAAACATAAACATCGCAACAATTGATAATTAAGACCCAAACACATCAAGACTCACTGTATGAACCTCAACAATGGTAAGAATAAACTGAGAAGCTTCATGCTGCAATGCATGGTGGGAGTCATGAATGAGTTTTGAACTGTGATGTTACCCAGAATGCATTGCAACATGTCACAGTACAAGAATGGTGTGACATTACCTGTTAACTGTGTTGACTGACTGGCCATGCATACTATATATGCCCTTAAAACATTCTGTATTGCTGAGCTATTTAATGATTAAAATGCAATGAGGCATATTTATTTTTTTTAGATCGGAGATTGTCTGAAGACCCTGTGGTGAGTATAGTTATCGGTTGATCTGTGAGATATCATCATTGGAACTGGCGTCTTAGTTATGTTTGATGAGAAAAATCTGATAAATTGTGATGTTGTACATTTACTTGCCTTCAGGTCGCATCTAAGAATGACAATAATGGAACATATGACACCATCAACATTGTCCCTCCTACTACTAGCACTAATGTTAGTAAACAGTTTCCTTCATCTGCAATAAACTCAAAGATTCATGAGTTTTATGAATATTTAAAGTCACTGTGGTCAATCTTCTCTGGTCCACACATAGTCATGTCTGTGTCATTCTCACCAAACCTCCTCTCCAGATTTGTTTTATTC
Source organism: Triplophysa tibetana (assembly GCA_008369825.1). Lineage (NCBI taxonomy): Eukaryota > Metazoa > Chordata > Actinopteri > Cypriniformes > Nemacheilidae > Triplophysa > Triplophysa tibetana. The sequence continues at coordinate 24,152,975 of CM017897.1, forward strand.
TATCTTTACAGTTCTCTAAACATATACATTTTTTTAAATTTCAACAAATCATCATTATTGTGATCTGTGTTTGATTTAGTTGGGCTCTTGACTCTTTCTAAATCAAATACTTATCACAATAATGATGATTTGTTGAAAATTTCAATGTTTTTTCAACATTAATAGCGGGTGCAAAGTGATATTAACATTGACAACTCAACTATTTTTTAACATTGATTCAATGGTTGCTTGCTAACTGGGTATAATCTGTCTAGCCAACAGTGACTGGAGAGTTTTTCAGACCTGTATATCTGTGTTGATGTTTAGGAGCAGAAAGATGTTGTGGTTTATTCTGAGGTGACTGTTGTCAGTAAAAAACAACAGAAGAACAACATTGTGAGTAGAAACTACATTCATTCACATCCGCCCTCCGTCTTAAGCTCTTTAACTTAATACATGATTTAATGCGCTGCAATATCTTCATGATATACAGTCTCATAAATATGAATTTGTATAATCTTGCTGTAATAAAATCTGTGGGTTAAAACATGTGTGATGCTTTCTGTAATGTTCATTCAGGTTCAGTCTGCTGGTGATGTGACTTATGCCGCAATCAGAGGAGGAAAAACTGAACCTGAAGATGCCTGAAGAGATCTTTACACCTCCATGAACAAAACCACTCGCAAATAAAACACAAACACACGTAATTATACAAATAAACCCACTCCACAACAACATAAACAAAAAATATGTTTCAGTCAGTCAGTGACTTATATTTCCTTTGACAATCAAACTCAAGTGCTGATTTGATTTATGTGATATATAACGGTTGGCTTTAAAATGTTTGTCTGTTTGTTTATTATTTGATGTTATTGTCCAGATGTTATTGAATCATAACATATCTGATTAATTTTCATAGGTCTTATTAATACTGTGCTTGATTAAATTGGGGGAGTGGAATGGAAAACTATTTCTTAGTTTGACTTTTTATCTTTAATGAAGAACCCAAAAATATATGTTTTGTCTTGAGAACGTTCACAGAATGTCCCTGCTGGTGTCGAATAGATTTCCAGAACGTTAGTTGGGCTCTTGACTCTGGACTATACTTGATAATTCAATTTCCTCTTTCAATGTGTAGTCTTAACTAGGTATCTGTACTCCCGCGTTTCTTCCCAACTCTGCCTCGCTTTCGATTTCAACATGTTGTCTGACAGTATTGAGCTGATCCTTGCACGTCTCTCTGTAAGCAAACCTGAGCTGGCACTTTACGGGCCCACTGAGGGCTAACCTAAGGGCCCCTTGAATAATTTGCAGTGATATGGACAACTAGCAGAATAAATGATTTTCCAAAACTATTACATTTCTGAATCAGTAAGACATGAAGAATTGGTGTATGAATCTGAACAATGTTGACAACCAACAAAAGAATGCTTCATGCTGCAATGCATGCTGGGTAACATCATAGTATAAAAACTCATTCCTGACTCCCAGCATGCATTGCACTTGATTTGTATTTGTTTGTTAAGTCCACCTTTGTCAATGTCTAAGCATCTAAGTGAGGTTTTCTGTTTACTTTATCGAAGTGCATTTACAAACCCTACAATTTGTGGCCCAATGGTTAGTGAGTCAGACTCGTGAACAGAAGGTTGCAGGTTTGATTCTCAGGAACGGTGGATGACAACTGAGGTGCCCTTGAGCAAGGCACAACCCAAAACTGGACCGATCCGCTCTGAGAAAGTGACTTATATTTAAGGCTGTGAAGCCATCCCCCTCTTATCTCTCGCTCCAAATATTTATATTTTTTGATAAGATGTAAGTGGGAAAATATTTTGCTGCTCAGTGTTGTATATTCATATTTATTGATTATTTTTAAACATAGCATTTAATTAAATTCATAACTTTATTCATATAAAATTAAACTTTAATATATAAAAGATTTTAAAGTAATGAAGTATACACATAATATTTGTTCTTATTGTTAACCTATATAAATCATTTAATTTCAGTTGTTTCTGTATTGATATAGTCAGTCGCTGCCTTCTCAAACTTTGCCTGCAGCCAAGTTTATTCCTGCCTTCTAAATGTGTTTCAGTTGGTGCCATTTTTAATAATGATCTCGTTATCTTCAACAAAAACAGTTTATTGTGATGATCCTCGTGAGAAGTCAATCAAACCGATGATGCTTTCCATGTTCCGTGTGATTGGCTGTTTGGCTGTTTGCCGCACAGGTGAACGCGGCTCACAATCTCTGGTTCAAACCTGAGTGGACAGAGAACGTTTATATCAAGTGTTGTGCTGCAGCTGAACCTGATCTAAACCAGCTTGGGTTTGTCTGGTTTTGACAATTTTAAAACTTATTCTGCAACTCAGTGTTTGTTCACCTCGGTTCTTGAGATAGGCCTCTGTTTATCTGATTTAGCCTGTTGATTATCACCATTGTAGGAGCCATATATTGTTAATTATTTAATATTTATTTAATCAAATATTCTGTTTAAAATAAAAGGAATTTTAAATTATTAGAATATTGTGTTATTTGATATATGTCTGATTGGAGAACAGCAGAACTATGTGTCACAGCAGTCACATGGCAGCAGTCTCATGCAGGAAGTAAGAGGAGAAAACATTATCATACTACTTAGGGTTGTACGCGATTAATGTTAAGACAGTTTTTAATTTGAATGTTTTAATTGAAAAGATGTATGTATACATATATATACTGGATATATATTTGACCCTGGACAACAAAACCAGTCATAAGTAGCACAGGAACATTTTTAGTAATCGCTAAAAATACAGTGTATGGGTAAAATTACAGTTTTTTCTGTTATGCCAAAAATCATTAGGATAGTAAGTTAAGATCATGTTCAATTAAGATATTTTATAAATTTCCTACCGTAAATGTACCGAGTGGATGGCCCGCTACAGTGCCATTGATTAACAACTTGGTTGGCTTGAGCTGATAGTGTCGATAGTCAACCATAAACATAATTTATGTAGTAATCGTATGAGAACCAGTGGTGGAAAGTAACTAATAACAAACACTTTCATTACAGTACTTGAGTAAATCTTTTCATTCGTTCTACTTTTTTAACTATAATGACATTTTGGTACTTTTACTTGAGTGGTTACAAAATAAAGGATTTCGTTACATTTGCTTTTTACAAAAGTACAAAGTAAAAAACAATCAAAATTAATTTGTGGCAAACTCTGTCTGCCAAAGAATGTTGAATTATCAGCCTTTTCACAACTTATCTTCGAACTGGAGCAAACACAAAGAGGTAACTCACTAACACAATGGCAAGCTGAAGTTAAATACTGTATGTCGTTCAGTAACATGACCTAATTCTTACTGTAAATCATTAGATCCTATTGTGTAATTTCTGAGCGATTTTGGGCACAAACAAGACATTTTACATGCACTGGGCACTGGTCTTCACCACACCACAGTTATTATGTCCCTGAGAAATACCTAAACAGTATTAAGAAGACTGTTCTGGCCCCAGTCATACCTGAGGACCAAATTTGGGCATGACCCGCCCCGTTACTATGACTACAATCTACAGACAGGTCATGATAACCTTGTGCTGAAAAAAATCCCAAAGATTTCTTTTTATTCATTCATTTATACCTAAAAAGTATTCAGAAGTATTCATAGGATCAGTAGAAATGTAAGTTAGGGTTGGGGTTTCCTCTGTTTATATGGCAGATCCAGTAGTTTTTGATGACTTTGTACGTATTTAACTTTTGCCCACTGAATTTAAATTTGTTTTGAAAATAAGACAATAAAAACCTGTGTGCCTACAAAATAAACTTGGCAGATCAAGAGCATTGGGTGACGAAAATAAGAGATAACGGGAATTTACCTGATTGGTTTTTGAGGAGTCCTCCTCTCAGAAGTTTTGCTATAACAGAGGCTGGAAGGAACTGGATTTTCAAATGCTCTGGGGAACATCTCACTTTGTTTGATTTGAACAAATAAAGTTAACTAAAACATGTAGAGGGAGTGGGTGTTCTGAAACTGACAATCACTGTTTGCATTGCAAGGTATGAGGAGCTTGCTGCTGGTTGGGGTCGCAGCCTCAGATGAAAGATCACGTCTACAGATATTGTTAGAGAGCTGTGACCTCCTTACATGCCTTTTGAAACCTGGCAACGACGGTGTTTTAAAATTGTCAGATGTCTTAATATCAGAGAGGTTAAGCCATAGATTCCTCTCAGTGACAACCAACGCTACCATAGAGCGACCACGTGACCTGTCAGCCTGACCGCTTCATCCACGGCAAGACATCTGTGGAAAGTTTCAAGATGTTTTACGCCGTCCGAATCCATCCGTTGGCCATTTGCTCCCATAAATGAGCCTTGTACGCCTGTAGCAGTGGCGTGATATGCAGGCACACACCAAACTGACCACATACACCTTGCCAACCGGAGCCAGGTTAACTCTCCACGGCTTGGGTGACGATGTCAAGGCAGGGGACAGACAGCTAGCTACTGCTTGTTCTACCTACGGCATCGCCCCTTACACATGTTCAGTAACACCAGCAATATTGAAGTAGATATTTTTTCTTGCCAGGAAAACAGAGGCTGAATTTGTTTGGAGTTATTTTTGAGTCAATAAACATGAAAGTAAACAATCCTGTATTTACTCGACGTTGGCTTGTCACAGAGGGACAGAACCTGAAAGTGTGTTTCCCACTCTAGATGCGTTAGAGTTAGCAACCCTGCTAATACTTACAAAGTAAGAAAGTGATTTAAGTACAAGCACTAAATAATAAAACAAAACAGAAAACTGCATTCAGATCTGTCTCCAATCCACTGCATTGACTTCAGTATCGACTTCCTGGTCAGGGAGCTGTCAATCAAAAACTCACTAGCCAATGAGAGTAAAGTAGCCATAAGTCCTGCACACAAGTCTGAAAGTGCAAATAAAAAATCTTGCAACGAATTCATGAAGGATCAGTCTAGGCCAACATTTAACTAAGGTAAACATTTAACTGAGCGACTGCCTTCATTACTGCCTCCACAAGCTCCTCATAGACTTTTAAAATCTCAACAGATTTGGTCTTAACTGATGTTAGACATTGAACAATTGCAGACTTTTTGAAAGTTGTAGATAGAAACACACAAACTGATTAAATCTGCAGACTGACAGACTTTCTGCTACAAGTAGAAACTGAAACTCTGAGAAAAGTCTTGTAGTGTATTTCAGCCTTAAAACAGGTGAAGACCAAACTCTGATAGTTTATATCCGGTACAATACCGCCACCTTCTGAAGTAATTGTGCAACAATAAAGTCAACATTTTCATTTATATTAAATTTTAAACATCATGTTTTCTTTATGATAAAACGGTTTGTTGCCATTTCAAACGCCGTATGTCGCGTCGCAATTTAAATCATTGAAATAACGAAAGAATAAACGAAACAACTTTACAAACATAAGAATCTCTTTTAAAGGATAAAGTGGGTGGCTCTTATAAGAGCCTTTGTGTGTGGCAGATAAAAGCGTCGCTTTACTTGGAGCTGGTGTACTTGGTGACGGCTTTGGTGCCCTCGGACACGGCGTGTTTGGCGAGTTCACCGGGCAGCAGCAGACGCACGGCGGTCTGGATCTCTCTCGACGTGATGGTGGAGCGCTTGTTGTAGTGCGCGAGACGAGAAGATTCACCGGCGATGCGCTCGAAGATGTCGTTGACGAAAGAGTTCATGATGCCCATCGCCTTGGAAGAGATGCCGGTGTCGGGATGGACCTGCTTGAGGACTTTGTACACGTAGATGGCGTAACTCTCCTTCCTGGACTTTCTGCGCTTCTTTCCTCCTTTAACGGCGGTCTTGGTGACGGCCTTCTTAGAGCCTTTCTTGGGCGCGGGTTTGGCTGGTTCAGGCATGATGCTGTTCGGTTGAAGTTATTACGTATAGTGTGTGATAGGGTCTTGCTCAGGGTTATTTATTCACTCCCGCATGCAAATGTTTGCGTAACAAGCTCGTGCTCTGATTGGGTGTCGTCGCCGGCCAAAACCCATTACTGCTGTCTATTGGCCAGCTCATAGTTTGACGGGTCGGATAGAGAGCAAATGAACGCGTTTCCCGCCCACAACCTCATGTTTGAAGGTGTCCCTCCCACAAGCGATTCAGTTTCCTTTGTTGGCACTTTCCGCTCTTTTTCGAATTTGATTAAAAAAAACGTGTATTTCTGTATCAACGCTGCATTATGACATAATCACGTAATAGTGTCATCACACAAAGAATAACATCATAATATACATTATTCACAATACACAGCACGTGCTGATGTTAATATATTTATACCGTACTGATAATGTTTATTTTTCGAGTGAGAGAAGTGTGCAGCACAACAGTTGTAAAAGTATGAGTTGAACGAAACGTCACCAGTAATATAAATCTTGTATTTTTTAGCGGATCGTTCCATGTGATAGAACATTAGAAATTCAAATCTTTGAGTGAGACAGTGGGTGGCTCTTAAAAGAGCCGTTATGTTCAATGTTTTACAGAATAAACGCGTTTAGCCTCCGAAGCCGTACAGAGTGCGTCCCTGTCGCTTCAGCGCGTACACGACGTCCATGGCGGTAACGGTCTTTCTCTTGGCGTGCTCGGTGTAGGTGACGGCGTCACGGATAACGTTCTCCAGAAACACCTTCAACACACCGCGAGTCTCCTCGTAGATGAGACCTGAGATACGTTTCACTCCGCCTCGTCGAGCAAGACGACGGATGGCAGGCTTAGTGATGCCCTGGATGTTGTCACGCAAAACTTTGCGATGACGCTTCGCGCCTCCTTTTCCGAGTCCCTTTCCGCCTTTACCTCTTCCAGACATTGTGCACGAGTAGATCAGAGTATAGCTAATCTCATTATGCTTAACACAGGAAAGCGGAGAACTCTTGTATGTACCTACAGGACCTAGTAGAAACACACAAGTGCGAGGGCGGTGCTAGTGGCACGTTACGTTTTTTATTTTACTCGCAGCTCCGCCCTACAAAGCCTTGAGTAAATCAGTAAAAATACATTTATGCATTTGACAGATGATTTTATCAAAAGTGACTCACATCACATCATCTTATACATTTGTTTCTGAGTGTGGAATGGAATCGAACCCATCACCTCTAATCTAGACGTGTTCAACATTTAATGTACAAAGTGTGACTTTTAAGATTTCCTTTATTTTAGAAATTTGCATTTTGCAATTTAACATTAGTTTTCTTCACATCGCATCATTAGCGCAGCATGAACACGTTTACTGACAAAAGCGCTCAACTTTATTTACGAGAGCCTTTATTTACACATGACTCTGGAAGCTACGATTATTCTTCAGCTGTTCTTCAGAACGTTAAACTCGGTTAGTCACTTCAGATAAAACATCGTGATGAGTGTAAACGAATACAAGTTAACTCTCAGAACAGTAATACCAATATCAAATACCGTTATATGAATTGACAGCTGAATGTGCAGTATTGGTCTGTAATTAATCAGCATTAGGACAGGAATCGTGACGCTCTCTTATTGGTGTAGTGGGTGGCTCTTAAAAGAGCCTCTGATTTGAAACGAACTGTCGCCCTTTACTTGGTCTTGGCGGGCTTCTCGGTCTTCTTGGGCAGCAGCACGGCCTGGATGTTGGGCAGAACGCCGCCTTGAGCGATGGTAACTCGGCCCAGAAGTTTGTTCAGCTCCTCGTCGTTGCGCACCACCAGCTGCAGGTGACGGGGGATGATGCGAGTCTTCTTGTTGTCACGAGCTGCGTTACCGGCCAACTCGAGAATCTCAGCGGTCAGATACTCGAGCACGGCGGCCAGATAAACTGGAGCGCCAGCACCCACACGATGCGCATAATTGCCTTTACGGAGGAGCCTGTGGACGCGGCCAACGGGGAACTGAAGTCCCGCTCTTGAGGAGCGAGTCTTGGCCTTGGCCTTGGCTCTCGCTTTTAGTGATGGGCCGTTCGTGAACGATTCGTTCATTTTGAACGAATCTTAAATGTGACTCGGGAAGAACGAGTCGTCTTGGGAAGTGATTCGTTCAGTCGCGCATGCGCATTGCGCAACATGCTCGGGACGCATTAACAAATGCAGTCAGAGCCGGAAAGAGAATTGATTAGTTCACCTCTCGAGTCTTCGGGTTTGAGTCGTTCGTTCCTTTGTCACGTGACGTGACAGCTTTTTGACAGAGAAAAGAGTTGATTTACAACATTCCTTTCAAACTGGTGCATATGCACAGTCATTTCTGGGCTCAAATTTTTGCTTTTAATTTCTGTCTCGATGGTTCTTTTCCATAACACTGAATGTGAACTTACTAGGTCAAGAAAATACGATCACATAACCCCAGTTTTATCATCACTTCACTGGCTACCCATTAAGTATCGTATTGATTTTAAAATTCTTTTAATTACTTACAAAGCCTTAAACGGTTTAGCCCCTACTTACTTAACTGAGCTTTTATCACATTACAACCCATCACGCTCTCTAAGATCTCAAAACTTAGGACTTTTGACAACACCTAGAATAACTAAATCCACTAAAGGGGGTCGAGCGTTCTCATACGTAGCACCTAAACTCTGGAATAGCCTTCCTGATACTATTCGAGGGTCAGACACACTCTCCCAATTTAAATCTAGATTAAAGACACATCTTTTCAGCCAAGCATTCACTAAATGCATAGTTAATGAACAGCAGCTACGCTAATCATTCTCTTTATTCTCTTTTTGCCTCTGCCTTGGGATGCCCATCCCGAGGTAGGAAGAAGTTCCACCATGTCCAGACGACCGACAGATGCCCATCCCCAATTTGAGATTACGCCAGATTGACTGACCATCCCAGCTCCATCTAAGGCAATTCCTCCACCAGCCAAGAGAAATATGACCACCGGACCAGCCCAGAACAATACACCCCCAACCAAGAGCAAAGACAGACTATTTGTCCTATTAATACTGTAGTTAATACTGCAATATTTTGTATTAAATGCAAAAACTTAAATCACATGTCAGCAGTTTGAGTGCAGCTATGACACATCAGAGGGGATCTGGCCCTCCCGGCTGAGCCTGGTTCAATCATGTGAGTTTGGGTTCCTCGCCACAGCAGGGCAGTGATGGCCTGCTCACCGGGAGACTGCACTTATTTATTTAGAAATGAGATATTATTTATTAGAATGATCTTACTCGTTGTATAATACCATGCACTGTGCTGTGTTTTACCTTTTCTGTTTTTCCTGTTTGCCCCTGTAAAGCTGCTTTGAAACAATACATATTGTGAAAAGCGCTATATAAATAAACTTGAATTGAAATGTGGAAATAAAGATAATAAAGAGTTGGTTATGCTTTAAAAACCATAAGTTTAATCTTCATAAAATACAATAACTTGTTGTATTAATTTCCTTTGAGTTAGCCCTTTAGATTAGACTATATGTCACTTACTATACTTTTGTAACATAAGACACTTTAGACATTAACACTGTATACACACTCTTGAATGTTTTTTTATTGTTTATTTTTGTTTCAGAAAAAGCAAAGAGGATAACTATTCCAAAATAAATTAAAAAAATTTAAATAAAAAATAAAAGAAAATACAAATACAAATAAACTAAAGCCACAGAGCCTAAGAAAAACTAAAACAAAATATTGCACAACAACCTAGGCTTTTTATAAAAAATAAATAAGCTTTAAGATAAATAACACACTGTGGCTATATTTTAGAACATGCTTTAAGCCATGTTTGCATTCAAAAATACAAGCTCCCGGACCTTGGATGGGCTGAGTCTGTTTCTTCTTTCCGAGATAATCTGCCCAGTTTTAGAAAAAATTCTTTCAGATGGAACAGATGTGGCCACAATGCAAAGTCTTGCCTTCATGACCTCAGAAAGGGTTTTGTATACTGGTGAACAGCTCCTCCACCAGGCCAGAGGGTCTGATGTGCGGGATAAGAGGGGCTCTGCAAGGTAGGCCCGCATCTCCATCATAGCATCTGACGTCTTAGAAGTGGTAGCAGAAGGCCTCAAGCTTGCTACCCTCTCGTCAAAGTCTTCCCAAAACATGGCCCCTGCACTGGCAGTCGCACCAGTGCTACCTGAAGTTCTATGTGAAGTATTATCTTCCTCACTCTGAGCAGGGTTCATAGCTGCTGCAGCTGCTGTAACCCTCTTTACTGTCTCTTCTAATTCAATTCAATTCAATTCAAGTTTATTTATATAGCGCTTTTCACAATGTGTATTGTTTCAAAGCAGCTTTACAGGGCAAACAGGAAAAACAGAAAAGGTAAAACACAGCACAGTGCATGGTATTATACAACGAGTAAGATCATTCTAATAATTAATATCTCATTTCAAAATAAATAAGTGCAGTCTCCCGGTGAGCAGGCCATCACTGCCCTGCTGTGGCGAGGAACCCAAACTCACATGATTGAACCAGGCTCAGCCGGGAGGGCCAGATCCCCTCTGATGTGTCATAGCTGCACTCAAACTGCTGACATGTGATTTAAGTTTTTGCATTTAATACAAAATATTGCAGTATTAACTACAGTATTAATAGGACAAATAGTCTGTCTTTGCTCTTGGTTGGGGGTGTATTGTTCTGGGCTGGTCCGGTGGTCATATTTCTCTTGGCTGGTGGAGGAATTGCCTTAGATGGAGCTGGGATGGTCAGTCAATCTGGCGTAATCTCAAATTGGGGATGGGCATCTGTCGGTCGTCTGGACATGGTGGAACTTCTTCCTACCTCGGGATGGGCATCCCAAGGCAGAGGCAAAAAGAGAATAAAGAGAATGATTAGCGTAGCTGCTGTTCATTAACTATGCATTTAGTGAATGCTTGGCTGAAAAGATGTGTCTTTAATCTAGATTTAAATTGGGAGAGTGTGTCTGACCCTCGAATAGTATCAGGAAGGCTATTCCAGAGTTTAGGTGCTACGTATGAGAACGCTCGACCCCCTTTAGTGGATTTAGTTATTCTAGGTGTTGTCAAAAGTCCTAAGTTTTGAGATCTCAGAGAGCGTGATGGGTTGTAATGTGATAAAAGCTCAGTTAAGTAAGTAGGGGCTAAACCGTTTAAGGCTTTGTAAGTAATTAAAAGCATTTTAAAATCAATACGATACTTAATGGGTAGCCAGTGAAGTGATGATAAAACTGGGGTTATGTGATCGTATTTTCTTGACCTAGTAAGTTCACATTCAGTGTTATGGAAAAGAACCATCGAGACAGAAATTAAAAGCAATAATTTGAGCCCAGAAATGACTGTGCATATGCACCAGTTTGAAAGGAATGTGGTAAATCAACTCTTTTCTCTGTCAAAAAGCTGTCACGTCACGTGACAAAGGAACGAACGACTCAAACCCGAAGACTCGAGAGGTGAACTAATCAATTCTCTTTCCGGCTCTGACTGCATTGGTAATGCGTACGGGGCTGTCACGTGATGAACGAACGACTCAAACCCGAAGACTCGAGAGGTGAACTAATCAATTCTCTTTCCGGCTTTGACTGCATTGGTTTAGCTTACGAAGCTGTCACGTGATGAACGAACGTGTCAGACCCGAAGACTTGTTGTCAGATGAGGTGAGCTAATCATAGACTAAAGACCCAGGTAAACAATTAATTCATCTTTTCTGTTTCTTATAACATTAACCTTAACCTGTATTGTTTGTAATGTAATGTAAACGTTTGCATAAGTAGAAGATGTGTTTGGAATACAACCTGTTATATTTGAATTATATTTTGCTAAAATGAACGATATGACTCGAAAAAAGATTCGTTCATTTTGCTGAACGAGACTCAAAGGTCCGAGTCAGTAAAATGATCCGAACTTCCCATCACTACTCGCTTTGCCGCCGGTTTTACCTCTGCCGCTCATTTTTTACAGCTGGGATGGTCTTGTTCCTCTCTAAGAAACTAAAATGAAGCTTTAGCGTAGCAGTTCTCAACAGTTCAAACCCTCTGCCTGTCGACTATTAGTTGGAGTCAATTAAACTTTTAAACCAATCAGTGAACTTCCCTCCAAACTCAAAGCCCAACCCCCTCTTTCTCCTCTGCTCACAGATGATGTGTGATGGACAACAGTTTTCATATAATGAGCAAATTTAAACTCTCTTTCTCATTAAGAAAATTATTTCCTGATTATCATTTTAAGTTAAATTAACTCTGTCACATGTTTACACTTCTGCTGTCTCAAGGCAGAATAAGAGATGAAGGAAGGGAAGTTTATTGAAAGGGTTACAAATTAAAATTTACAATATTTGTAAAGACTATAAAGAAATGCCACCACACGCTTTTAGTATCAACACATATAAAATAAATTCAATCTAATGTCACACGCCATTCCTCTCTTCATTCAGTTACATCGGCTCCTTTAGTCGCTCTCATCAAACTCAAAGCTCTGCTCTCGGCCTACAAGACCACCTCTGGTTCTGAAGCTCCATATCTTCACACGCTCATACAGACTTATGTACCCGTCAGATCCCTGCGCTCTGCAAATGAACAACGTCTTGTGGTGAGATCACAAAAAGGTAAAAAATCTCTCTCACTTACCTTCTCTGGATCTGTGTCACATGTGTGTAATGATCTGCCTTCTGATACAAGATCATCAGATTCTGTGTTCATCTTCAAGAATCATCTGAAAACACATCTCTTCTGTCAACACCTGACCCATCAGTTCTGACTACTGTTTCTTTTCTTTCTTTCAAAAAACAACTTTATCTTTGTATACTGAGGTAGGCTATGAGACCTGTAGCATGAAGCCTGTTTAGGTGGCTACCCAGGTATATTCAGGATTATTTTGGGCCATCCCTGGGTTTTAGGTACCATGAAAGTATCTCATCTTTAATAGCTGTTCATCGCCACGGTAATTTACGCTGCACAGCTAACCTGCTTCAGAACAGTTTATGGTCTAGATTAGAAATCTCACACCGAATGTAGTGGCACCGTTTTGCTTCTAATTCTTCTGTACCACTTTTTGAAGTCAGTCAAATTGTAACCAGTATTTGAAACACGAGCAAACCACGATCTTCTTTTTTGGAATGTTTACTTCAAAACATAAAATAAAAACTGTTACATAGACATGGTACGCACGGTCAAAAAACTGTGTTGCTTCCACCGTCTCTAACTTCAAACTGAAAACAAAATACGTCCATGGCTTACGTCATGACGTAGTGCGATCTGACTGGAAGCTCAAAATAATTAAATATAATCAGATCTAAACATTACTAAATATGCATTTAAACACAAAAATGTTTCTTACGAATTTTCATGAAATATTTTCTTATTATTTTTACAAAGTTATTATTACAAATGAACTAATCCCTATATGGCTCTTACATTACCCGGCCCCTAATTGGTTAGGCAAGAAGACTAAGCAATTATAAACTTAAACACTAAGAGCCAAACAATTTTTAAATGACCATAAACTATCAACTCGTTTCTTCTTTCTTCACTCTGCCGACATTGCCTCTTCCAACAGGCAGAGTTTGTTTACAGGCCTTTCCAGAGTGTTGGTCTTGGTCTTTATCTTCACTCTTCGTACTGTTCCATTAGAATCCGGCAACGTTTCAATTACCTTTCCCATGAGCCAGGAATTCCGTGGAGAAGAACTATCCACTAATAACACAACATCTCCTGTCATGAAGTTTCTTCTTGGCTTTAGCCATTTCTGGCGCTCCTGAAGAAGTGGAAGGTATTCACGCGTCCATCTAGTCCAAAATAAATCCACAAGATATTGAACTTGCTTCCATCTCTTTCTTGTGTACATATCATCTTTGCTGAAAATCCCTGGAGGCATGTTGGGTTGAGATTTCAACAGCAATAAATGATTGGGTGTTAGAGGCTCTACGTCATTCACATCGTCTGAAATGGTTGTAAGCGGCCTACCATTGATGATGCTTTCGACCTCACACATTATTGTCAGAAGACAATCATCATTCACTGCTTGCTCTTTCAAAAGGGAGGTAAAGATTCTTCGCACAGTCCGAATTTGCCTTTCCCAAACTCCGCCTTGGTGCGAAGCAGCTGGGCTATTGAATATCCACTTTATTCCCTTTGGTTGCAAGGCCTTTTCAATCTTGTCATTATTCAGTCCTTGAATGGCTTCTCTCAACTCTCTTTCAGCAGCCACAAAATTTGTCCCGTTGTCAGAACGCATGATGGTAACTTGACCTCTTCTGCACATAAAGCGTCGAATAGCATTAATGCAGGAGTCTGTGTCGAGGCTGTCTGCAACTTCGAGATGCACCGCTCTGAGCGTGAGACAAGTGAACATCACGCCGTACCTTTTGACTGTACTCCGGCCCCGCTTGACATCAAACGGCCCAAAGAAATCAACACCTGTATTTGTGAAAGGAGGCTTATCTGGCAAGAGCCTATCTTCAGGCAGGTTCGCCATCTTTTGCTCACCGACTTTTCCATTAATCCTGCGGCACACTGTACATTTGTTGATTATCTTTCGAATTGCAGAATTGGCTTGTGGGATCCAGTACCTGCATCTCAGTTGTGACAAGACATAACTGCGTCCACAGTGTCCTGTTCTTTGGTGTATATCTCTCAAAATCAATGTAGCAACTCTGCTGTGCCTTGAAATGATTGCTGGATGTTTGGCATTCTCTGGCATGGCAGACTTGTTGAGTCTTCCGCCAACCCTTAACGTGCCTTCCTGAAGAATCGGATCCAACTTCAACAGATGACTGCTGCAACTGAGCCGTTTACCTTTCTCTAATACTTTGATTTCTTCTCCAAACTGTTGTCTTTGACTGAATTTGATTATTTCCGATTCTGCAACCACCAAATCATCCAAAGTAAGTGATTTCTTTCCTGTTGCTTTGAATTTCTTCATCTGTTGTTCTAATTTTGATCTTGCCTTTTCAGGGTCCTTGATCTTTCTTGATATTTCCTTTCTTTCCTCTTTCAGTTTCCACAGATTTTCCTTCACCTTTAAAATCCAGGCCACTGATCTTTTTAGTTTATGCCAGTCTGAGTAATAGCTGATCAGTTTGTCGATTGGTTTCACGTTTTCTTCAACTTTGATCATGTTGACTATAGCTCCATTCTTGACTTCCGAATCATTTTGAAGGTTTTCCTTCCTTCGCACAGGCTGTTCTGACCAATCGCATTCATTTTTCAGCAAGAACTCCGGCCCATTGATCCAGGTTCCTCCTTGTGCCAAACCTTTAGCTTTCAGGCCCCTACTGGCTTGATCTGCAGGATTTTCTGTTGTTCTGATGTACTTCCATTGCGATGGTTTGGTTGCTTCTCGGATCAATGAGATTCTGTTCGCAACAAAGGTTTTGAAACGAGCAGTTTCACTGTCAATATATCTTAGCACAGTAGTACTGTCTGTCCAAAAAATTGATTGTTGCAATGGAACTTGAAGCTCTTGATGTAACATCTTGTCCATTTTAACAGCGACGACTGCTGCGGTCAACTCGAGTCTGGGAATGGTAACCAGTTTGAGTGGAGCCACTCTTGCCTTCCCCATGAGAAATGCACAATGCTTCTCGGCTTGGCTATTCTCTAACAGCAAATAAGACACAGTGCCGTACGCAGACTCAGAAGCGTCTGAAAAATGATGTAACTGTGCTGCTGTAATACATCCAAAATCTGCAGGCTTCAAACACCTGCTCACATGGAAGGTAGAGAGATGACTGACATCTTCAATCCATCCTTTCCAAATCTCAGCCTGTTTTCCACCAATGGTCTCGTCCCATCCGTATTGTTCTTTACAAAGATCTTTAAGCAGGAGTTTAGCGGGTAAGATGACCGGAGCCAGAAAGCCAAGGGGGTCGTAGATAGAATTCACGACTGATAAAATGCCTCTTCTGGTCATCGGCTTGTCTTGCAGCTTCATACTGTAGGTGAAAGTATCCGTTTCTGTGTCCCACTGTACACCGAGGGTTCTTTCAACTGGCAAAACGTCATGTCTTAGATCGAGGTCTTTCACTTTACTGGCTCTATGCACTTCAGGGATTGTCATTAACACATTCCTGCTATTGCTCATCCACTTTGTTAAAGTGAACCCTCCGCTGGCACACAGGGTGCGGAGATCTTTAGCCAGGGTCACTGCATCTTCTTCTTTAGCTACACTCTTCAAACAGTCATCTACATAGAAGTTGCGCAGAACTGTCTGAACAGCTTCTGGAGATACATCAGCCTTGTGATCTTCAGCAGTTCTTTTTAGTGCATATGAGGCAACGCTTGGTGAAGAAGTAGCTCCGAAGAGGTGCACAGTCATTCGGAATTCCTCCATATGTTCGTTCAACTTGCCGTTAGGCCACCAAAGAAAACGGAGTAGGTCTGCATCACCCTCCGGTACCTTGACCTGATAGAACATCGACTCGATGTCCGCCATTATAGCTACTGGCTCCTCACGAAATCTTAAAAGCACACCAACTAACGTGTTGGTCAAGTCAGGTCCTTGGAGCAGTTCACTATTCAGAGACCTATCCTGAAACGAAGCTGTGCAGTCGAAGACCACCCACAACTTTTGTTTCTTCGGGTGATACACTCCGTGATGTGGTATGTAAAACAGCCTGTTGTCGTCACGGTTCAGCTGTTGAACTGGAACTTGGACAGCGTAACCTTTGTCAATGATGGTTTCCATGAAGCTCTTGTATTCTTCAAAAAATTCAGGATTCTTTTTGAACTTTCTAAGCAAACAGGCTATGCGCTGTTCCGCCACACAACGGTTATTTGGCATTTGGAGCTTCTCATTCCTTAATGGCAGTCCAATGCTGTAATGCCCGTTCTCCAATGTTGTGGTTTTCTGCACAGACTGCAAAAACTGTTTGTCTTCAAAAGACATTTCCTCTCGGTCCTCGTAATTACGCTCTGGAAAATCAGTGTTATATTGTTGGACCAGCAGCTTCTCAATTTCCATCACAGAAATTCTGTTTACTGAAAAAGTAGGCGTTTCATTCATAGCATCATCCAGTTCTTTTCTTACAGGCCCATTCACAGCCCAGCCAATGGCAGTCTTCACAGCATAAGGGCCTCCATCCTCAGCATTAATTATACGCCATGGTTCCATTGCTCCTGAACAGTTAGCTCCTATAAGCAGGCCTACATCCGCTTCTATCTCTGGCAAGCATACTTCATTGAGATAAGGCCACTTCTGGATATCTGACCTTTTAGGGATGTTTCCGAAGTGAACAGGTATGTTGCTATGAGTAAACACTTTAGGTAGATCAATGAACTTGGTGTCTTTCAGCCCGCACACTTCCAGGTCTGATATGACGAAACTGTTCATGAGCTTCTGTTCTCCAGGTTTGTCTTGACCCATGGTGCTGAGAAGTATTCGTGTTGGTTTCCCTTTAATGTTTAGCTTCCTTTGCAGGTCTTCAGTGCAGAACGTTGCTGTGCTTCCCGGGTCCAGAAAGGCGTATGTTTCAACACACTTGTCACTCCTTTTCGATTTTATCTTCACCGGTACTATTGATAGCACACATTCCGCTTCTCCAGCCCCCGTGAGATTACAGGACTCTTGCAAAATAGAAACTTGAGCACACGATACTTCACTTCCTTTACGACCATCTTTCTTTACAGGCAAGACAGAACCTTCATCTTTTATAATGTGCAGAATGTCTGGATGCTTTAAAGTACACTCTTTACACTCAATTCTTCGTTTGCAGAATTTGCTAAGATGACCCGGAACTAAGCATCCAAAACACAAGCCCTTCAGCTTTAAGAAATCCACACGCTCCTTATGTGGCTGGTGTTTGATTTTGCTGCATGAGGCAAGCGTATGTGATTGCTGGCAGTACAAACATGGCTTCTCAAAGGCACTCACAGTTTTACTTGAATTTGCTGGCTTAACATATGTTTCTTGAGGCGCTTTGATTTCAGTGAAAACATTTGTTGCGAAACTGCTTTCACGGACCTCTTTTCTTCCATGATGCTTTTCTTTTAGGTCATTTTTTCCACTTGAAATTGGGCGGTTGTCTGAGATATTACCAAAGAGAGGATCCATTGCTATTCTAGCTTGGCGGTCTATATAACTCACCAAATCTGCAAACTTTGCTCGTCTGCCTCTTCGTTCTTTTATGTCATAAGCTTCAGCACGCCAACGTTCTCTTAATTTATATGGTAACTTAGACACCACTGTCCTTAAGTTGGTTGGGTTATCCATCTCCTCTAAGAATTCGATGTCTTCCATAGTATTGCGACATCCAATCAAAAACATTGCATAGGCGCTCAACGCTTTCCCATCATCAGATTTTACTTGAGGCCATTTGAGTGCTTTATCGATGTACGCGCTTGCAATCCTTAATTCATCCCCATAGTGCTTATGAAGTAGTCGCTTCGCCTCGCAGTAGCCTTTATTTGGGGTCATATGAGCACAGCTGCGAACAAGCTCTTGAGGTTCACCAGCCGTAAATTGTTCCAAGAAGTACAATTTGTCTTGATCATTACTGGTTTTCTGCTCTATAGCATGCTCAAACGCCCTCATGAAGGAATTGTATTGTAGCGCATCACCCTTGAACACAGGAATGTCCTTAATTGGTAGATGAGATAGCTGCTGTTGTTTTACTAGTAGCTCCGTGATTACATTCTGTTTTTGCATAACCGATATTATGTCATCACCTCTGTTAGATTGAGCATTAGACGCATTGAAGACTGGTTGCGATTGTTGTTGTATTCGGGAGTGCTGTGTATGTGGTTGAACGTGAGTGTTCGTATTAGCTTGCTGTGGAAGCAAAATGCTAGTTCTTTCCTTCACGTGTCCACCTTGTGGCTTTTGCACTGCCGGGCAACTACTTAAACCATCTTCAGATCTTTCATATTCTTTAAGCACCCTTAATTTTGCTTTACTCTCAGCTAAAGCAGTTTCCAGCACTAACTCTTCCTTTTCAGCCTTGATTTTAGCTGCTTCAAACTCAAGCTGTTGCATTTTCTTTAGTGCTGCAGCACGTTCGAGCAGGGCTGCATGTTCTGCTTCCTGTCTAGCTCTTGCTGATGATACTCGTGACACAGCTGAGTGGCGACTGACTTGTGATCCACGTGTGCTGACATGTGTGACATCATTGTACTCCACCTGTGAAACACTGTCATTTGGTTTAACAGTTTCTTGCAGATAATCAACCACATTTTGTTCTTGCAGCACCTTTTCCAGTGGCAATATGCGTTCATGCTCAGCTGAAATCCAATTTTTTGTGGTCTTCATAAATTGTCTAATTACTGCCTTTTTAGGTTCAAACCACATCTCTTTATCAGCTGTTTTTTTCGTCTTCAATCAAAAGATTTTCAACTTCATTGTTAAGACGGTTAAACTCATTTAATGATGTTGCAAAATCATTTTCCATGATGTTTTTCACCATTTGTAGATTTTGTGCATCGCTCATCATTGATTCTAACTCCTTTTTTTTGCTTGTCAGAGTTCCTATTGTTCTTCTTCTCAATGCAATGTACCTCTGCAATCTCTCGTCTAAAGCCTTCTCAGTCAGCTTATGTGACCTCCCCTTTTTCATTATATCCTCAATACATCTTTGCTCATCTTCCTCAGCCATCTTTCAAACAGCAGAGCTAATGCTTTAGTTGAATGCAAACGTTTCAAACACTTTCTTCAAAGGTTATTTTCCTAATAAACCGAGTGCAAACAACTCCTTACAGATCGCAATAACTTCACGTTGACTGAATAGAGCTTGCTTTAAGCATACGTTTTTACAGGGAGAAGTTAATCCGTGTTTTTTTTTTATAAAACTCACTCATTATCTTCCTGCGTCAGAATCGCTTCTTTGAAGAAAAGTCCTCACCTCCGCGCGCAGCGTCACCTCTTTTGTTGACTGACAGGCCGACCGTTAGCTGCCGATTGCTGTCGATCCGTCGCAGCTGCGGGTCTATTGAGCAGACTGGTTCTGTCGCTTGTTTTCGGCGCTAAATTCCAATCCGTTGTTTCCTCATCCAACAACAAAGCCAACAACGTCCTCCTCGTTATCAAGGTAATCCAGCGCTGTTTCGTATTAGCGAGTTTTTTGACTAATGTAGTGGCACCTTTTTGCTTCTAATTCTTCTGTACCACTTTTTGAAGTCAGTCAAATTGTAACCAGTATTTGAAACACGAGCAAACCACGATCTTCTTTTTTGGAATGTTTACTTCAAAACATAAAATAAAAACTGTTACATAGACATGGTACGCACGGTCAAAAAACTGTGTTGCTTCCACCGTCTCTAACTTCAAACTGAAAACAAAATACGTCCATGGCTTACGTCATGACGTAGTGCGATCTGACTGGAAGCTCAAAATAATTAAATATAATCAGATCTAAACATTACTAAATATGCATTTAAACACAAAAATGTTTCTTACGAATTTTCATGAAATATTTTCTTATTATTTTTACAAAGTTATTATTACAAATGAACTAATCCCTATATGGCTCTTACACCGAATGTGAACCAATCAGCATCGAGCAAAATAACATATAAGGGACACAACTAACTTACAGTGCGTGTTACAATGGCTTGTTATTTATAATAATGTTAAATAAACTAAAAAATATTTAACATAATAAAAAGATGAAAAAATATATTAAAACTATAAATTAAAGAATACATACGTATGTATTTCTTTGCATTGCATTTTTTACATTCTTGTTTGGGCGGCAGAATACTTTCAGTTTCACTGTGGTTGGACATTTATCTTCTATTAAACAGCTACAGTAAGATACAGACAGAACCAAACATTGACAGGTGACATCACAATCTTTTAACAGCTATTTTTATCTGTTTTGTATTAAGTTGTATATTAATAATGTATCATACAGAAGGCTACATTTTTAAATGTATAAGAAGTTTTAATACTTAAGTGCCTTCAACATTCCCGAATCCAACTGTGTTGTGTCAGTGCTTTAAGGAAGGTAAAGTAAATGAGGAACATCACAAAACCCTTTAAATGATTTAAATATGTGACCAAAACACAATTTCGAACTTCAATACAATCTTCTCTTCTTTGACAGGACTGTTTGATAGCCTGTTGATGTGAGACAGACCTTTTGTATAAAAACAGAACTGATTCAACATGAACCACTTCACCTAACTTCTGAGTTCACAAACTGATATTATTGTATTTAGATTTGTTTATTTAGAATCAGCTTCTCTAGTGTATTTTGTTCACATTTCTTCTGTAACCTTCTGTAAAAGTGGAGGAAAACACTTGAGTTACAGGGGAAGGTTGTG
Source organism: Triplophysa tibetana (assembly GCA_008369825.1). NCBI lineage: Eukaryota > Metazoa > Chordata > Actinopteri > Cypriniformes > Nemacheilidae > Triplophysa > Triplophysa tibetana. The sequence continues at coordinate 24,174,098 of CM017897.1, forward strand.
AAATGTCCTAAAATAACAGAGACAACTGTAACATAACATATAATCCTCACATTCACACGTGTGTCATATTGAACAGTAGAGTACATTGATGTCTTATCTCTGTCAGAGCACACAGAGTTTCTCTTCATCATGTGCTTTATCCTCATAAATAAAGGTCCACTAAATGATAACTAATATAAGACAGGATATTTTCATTCACTGTGGGGGCACACGCACACATTATACACATACATCATGTTACATTACTGTAATATATACCTTAGTATAGTATAATACAGTAAATGTGAGTACTATATAGTGGTTTAACTTGTGCATTAACTCAATCTGCAGTGTTTCTGAAACACTTCTCTCTTGCGTGGACAGCAGAAACAGTTTAACTCCTTGGCTGAAATACATTTTTGTGTTACTAATATTAGCACATATTTATTTCCTATGAAACGAGGGAACTCCCTCTATCCATGTTGAATTGGTGTTGCTATGCCGACGTCAATCATTCATTTGCAAACTAATGTTATCTTCAGGATCAAAGCTTGAGTTGACAAATAAACTCCATGAGCTGCTTCATGGTACCAACAAAGCTCAATCACGTTGGTTTGGTTCTGTCGGCCCAAAACTAATCCTGTAACCCAGAGTTTGTTCAGCAACATTCACACAGGCCTCAGTTTTACTGCACTTATGCTTTTTATTGTCCTGATGTTGATCCAATTGTTTCTATTGTTCAACTCATTTGTAAGTTACTTTGGATAAAAGTGTCTGCTAAATGATAAAATGTAAGCACATATCTATGAAAAGCACTACTGGTCAAAAGTTTTCAAACACTAAATCACTCATTTATTCTTATTTTTTCCAAATTTAGAAATAATCCTCTTCAAAACAGTTGAATGCTACAAAGGCAACTGTGGACTATGTTGCGAATAAAAATCTGAATGACTAAATAAAACCTGTTATGTATCTGCTATAAACCTGTTTATCTTCAATGTAGTCATTTTTTCCTCACATTTGCAGAAATTCATTTTATCATCCAACTGCTTGAGGTTTCACCTATAAAATGGTCTTCAAACAACACTAAACAAGTTCTCATCTGAGCTCTTATTGCTTGTTCTTTTTCATTTTTTAGTTATAAAGTCATTCATTTAAAAAAATGTTTATACTGTATAAAATATGTTAGTTTTTAATGAAGAAGTTTATATTTGCACAATTATATTTCTGTTTATGTATAATTTCAGACATTTAATCACCTTCAGATTAAAGCATTTTTAAGACAACGAGAAACATTTCATTCAAGTGTTCAAACTAGTTCGACTGGTAGTGTATAGTGACTGAATAAAGCAGTTTAATTAATAAAAGATTCATCTTTAAAACACTTAAGTTTATTTACATCTGCCAAAGACATCAAGTCAGTACAGATTCACAGTTTTCTCCTTTTTGTGACAGACAGACACAATTTAATTTAAAGTTAAAAGTACTTGTGTTCAATAACTCTGCAAAAAAAAACATAATACACTAAAATGAAGTAATAAGAATAGCTGCTTTAACGTTTTAATCATACAGAACCCAAGACTGACTGCACCAAACTTGCTTGTCTGTAAGAAAAAATAAACAGATAAATACAACAGTAAGACTCAGTATAAGAAATTCAGCATCTCTAGAAATCACAAACAGGAATTCAGATCATTCGATCTATCAGCTGTTTCATGTCAATACTGGACGCAAAGATTTACTTTTATTATATTAAATCCATATTTAATCTCGGTTTTATCGTTTCGTCAGTGTGAATATAACAAATGTACACATCATTTAAACAAACAGCGTTGTGTCATTCACACAAATACCTCGAGAGTGTTGGTGTGTTTCAATCTGATCAAAACAACTTCTGTATGCAACACTTCACAAGTCCCTGAATGACATTAACTTAACTCAAGTCATTTATTACATGCATGTTAAAAAAAAAGAAAACATGTTTAATGTTTCATTAATGTTTACACACACAAATCACATGAATCTCATGCGCAGCTTTTCTCCAGAGATCGATGCTGGTCGTGTTTTTAATGTAACAGTGAAATAATAAAGCCTTTACTGTCGTGTAGTTTAGTCTCTGAATAAAGCTCTGGATCTCTGCTCTGTGTTCACGCTGTTTTTACTTCGTCAAATGATTTTAAAACTCTGATATTTACTCGAAATGTCACAGGAGAAAACACAAGAGTTTGCGGCTCACAGAGGCGCGCAGGCACTGACAGGTCGAGCTGAGTCTATATGGTTCTCATGTAGGGTTTAAGACCGCAGCGCCGCTCAAACCTCCCGCATTACTGATCAGAATAGACTGTGACCGTAAATACTTTAGCTCAGAAATGGCAGAAACCGCTCCAGCTCCAGCAGCCTCGCCGGCGAAAGCGCCCAAGAAGAAATCTGCAGCCAAACCCAAAACAGCGGGTCCAGGCGCGAGTGATCTCATCGTTAAAGCCGTGACGGCCTCCAAGGAGAGAAACGGTGTGTCTCTGGCCGCCCTGAAGAAAGCTCTTGTCGCCGGCGGATACGATGTGGAGAAGAACAACTCCCGCGTCAAGCTCGCCATCAAGAGCCTCGTGACTAAAGGCACGCTGGTCCAGACTAAAGGTACCGGTGCTTCAGGATCTTTTAAACTCAACAAAAAACAAGTCGAGACTAAGAAGCCAGCGAAGAAAGCCGCTCCCAAAGCAAAGAAGCCCGCAGTGAAGAAGCCCGCTGCTGCTGCTGCTGCCAAGAAGCCGAAGACCGCAGCGGCAAAGAAGACCGCCGCAAAGAAATCTCCCAAGAAGGCCACGAAACCTGCAGTCACCGCCGCTAAAAAGGCAACGAAGAGCCCCAAGAAGGCGAAGAAGCCAGCGGCACCCAAGAAAGTAGCCAAGAGTCCGAAGAAAGCAGCTAAAAGCCCAAAGAAGGTCAAGACGGCTAAACCCAAGACGACCAAGCCCAAAGCAGCTAAGCCTAAAAGGGCCGCCCCGAAAAAGAGGTAGATTCCTTCTCCTCAATTCCATTAAAAAAGGCTCTTTTAAGAGCCACCCACCATCCCACTAAAGAGAAGTGTTTCAGAGATATGTTGATATTATCACGGTTGTGTTCTTACATTTAAATTTACGCCTTTGGCACACGCTTTTATCCAAAGCGGCTTATATTACATTATCCTATACATTTTTACATAGGTATCTGCAATCCCCTGGGGTGGAACCCACAGCCTTGCTCTTACCACTGAGCTATAGGAAAGCTCTTAACAAATGAATACGCGGAGAAATCTGGTTCAAATTAAGTACACAAGTTAAGATCGTCAGAGCATTTTAATTCCTTATCAGCGCAACATCTGAAGTTGTGTTGTCAGAATAAATGTTTGCTTTTGTTCATACTATTGTTTCCTATAGACGTGTCTGAAAAGACCCGCATATATAAGATTTAATGCAGTGAAAGATCACGTGATCACAAACTGAAACAAAACAAGACGGAAGAAAAGAAATGGGCGAGTTTTGGCGTTTGGAGTGAAGTTCAGTGATTGGTTTGAACTTTTCACAGACACTAACCAATAGGGGAACGATAGACACGTATAACTCGTGAAAAACATCCCCTCCATGTTATCTTTCCTTCTTGTCTTTATATTCGTGAGCAGATTTCAGCTTAATCAACAATGAGTGGAAGAGGTAAAACCGGTGGTAAATCAAGAGCGAAGGCCAAGACTAGGTCGTCCAGAGCGGGTCTTCAGTTTCCCGTCGGCCGTGTTCACAGGCTACTGCGCAAAGGTAGCTACGCACACCGCGTCGGTGCCGGAGCTCCAGTTTATCTTGCCGCTGTCCTCGAGTATCTTACCGCTGAGATCCTGGAGTTGGCTGGAAACGCCGCTCGGGACAACAAGAAGAGTCGGATCATCCCCCGCCATCTACAGCTGGCCGTGCGAAACGACGAGGAGTTGAACAGACTTCTGGGCAGAGTGACCATCGCTCAGGGTGGTGTGTTGCCCAACATCCAGGCGGTGTTACTGCCCAAGAAGACCGACAAACCCGCTAAGACCAAGTAAACGGGGGACAGTTCGCATCGATAAACCAAAGGCTCTTATAAGAGCCACCCACATTATCACTGAGAGAGCGACGAGGGTTCTGCTTTAATCCATCGAATTTGTATATTAATGTGTTATCATAGACCTGCTATAAATGAGATCGCATTCTCCAGATCAGTATGTGAGACTTCTTACCCAAATTTTAAATAAGAGTTGCTTATGTTTAGTCATACATTAACTAACAAGATGACGTTTTATCTGAGTAAAATAATAATTGTTCAGCGTCTTATTTTAACGGGTTTAAGGAAAGAGAACGCACGGGAAAGCTTAACGCTTCTGTCTTTAAAAACGTTGTTGCTACACTTGTGATTTAACGTGAAGGATTATTTAAATTTGATTTGTAGACGAAGACCTTTCTATCTGAACTTTATTAAATAGCGACGCCTCTGATCAGAGGAATAATATTACATTATTAGATATTAGTATTAAATAAAGAAATAATATGATGATCTTGTTTTGTGTAGGTGACACGTGATCTGAACAGAGGAAACGCAATGTCCCGCCAATATCATTTGAGCGCAGATAGCCCGGCCATTGGCTCACTGTCTCGAGCGGACGTCACACATCAGCCAATCGAGTGGCTCCCTGCCCTCGACGTGCTGCGCGTTCTAGCCTTTAAAACCAGGCACTCCGATACTGTAGACACATATTCTGTACAGAACGCAGAAGATTCAACAGCAATGGCAAGAACCAAGCAGACCGCTCGTAAGTCCACCGGTGGCAAAGCCCCGAGGAAGCAGCTCGCTACTAAAGCCGCCCGTAAGAGCGCTCCCGCCACTGGCGGCGTGAAGAAGCCTCATCGTTACAGGCCCGGCACCGTGGCTCTGAGAGAGATCCGCCGCTACCAGAAGTCCACCGAGCTGCTTATCCGTAAACTGCCTTTCCAGCGCCTGGTGAGAGAGATCGCTCAGGACTTCAAGACGGATCTGCGCTTCCAAAGCTCCGCCGTCATGGCTCTGCAGGAGTCCAGTGAGGCTTATCTGGTCGGTCTGTTCGAGGACACAAATCTGTGCGCCATCCACGCTAAGAGGGTCACCATCATGCCCAAAGACATTCAGCTGGCCCGCCGCATCCGCGGAGAACGCGCTTAAATTCCGCTTTTTTTAACAACTCAACGGCTCTTTTAAGGGCCACCACATCAACTGAACGTCACGATTTCCAACTTTCTTCACAGACATTAGTAACGCAAGTAGTGCTAATGATTAATATAATGTGTTAAGCGTGAATTTTCAATACTTAGAATAATATGTATTATCAGTGTAGCCTTCATCAGCAGATACCCCGTGTTTTTGTTCATCCATCAATCTGCGCTAAATCACTCATATGAAGGGCGTATGATCACATGTAAATTACACTTCCCATCCTCAGACACACTTTTAAAACTCATTTTGCTAGTAAATAAAATGAACGAGACAAATGTTGCTAGTGGTCTTCTATCATCTCTATCTAATCTATAGTTGTCTTAAAATCAGTTTAAGGGGCTAGTTCAGCAAAAATGAAAATTCTATGATTTACTTTAAATTTCTTTGTTCTGTTAAGAATATTAGCAAGTTTCAGTTCTGTGACATCATCCACTACCAAAGTATTACAAATATTTCTGTTGAACAAAGTGAGATAATGTGAAGTATTAATGAAACCCAACCGTTCAGTGCACCTTTGACTTCCATTAAATTGTTCCTTTGTGGCAGTCAATGATGTCACAGAATTGAAAAATGCTAACATTCTTAAAAATATCTTAACCTGTGTTTGTGAGAACAGAGTCATTTAAAAGGACATTTGAACCTGAATAGATGATGACAGATTTTATATGGGTGAACTATTACTTAAAGTTTATTGTTTTGTTTCTTAGAAAATCTGAAACTTCCTGCTTTTTAAAGTTACACTATAAAGTTATTTACTGAAAGCTTTGGGAGGGCAGAGGCGCAATGAAAAAGCATGTAAATCACGTGGACTGGTCCCGCCCTCGTGTGCATGTTTCTTCTAGGTCCTATAAGCATATGTTTAACCCCTCCGCTCACAGCTTACTTCCATTAAAAACTTTAATCGTATTTATCAGCATCATGTCTGGAAAAGGTAAAGGCGGAAAGGGACTCGGAAAAGGAGGCGCGAAGCGTCATCGTAAAGTTTTGCGTGATAACATCCAGGGCATCACTAAGCCTGCAATCCGTCGTCTTGCTCGACGAGGCGGAGTGAAACGTATCTCAGGTCTCATCTACGAGGAGACTCGCGGTGTGTTGAAGGTGTTCTTGGAGAACGTTATCCGTGACGCCGTCACCTACACCGAGCACGCAAAGAGAAAGACCGTTACCGCCATGGACGTCGTTGGACGGAGTTGAATTACAAAAGTTATATATCAAACGAATTCAATGAAATTCACGTTTTATATACCCTGTTTTGTTATGAACAACTCGTTCTTTAAACAACCAATAAGATTAAGCTGTTGTGTTACACACTTCTGTCAATCAAATAACAAACACCATCATCATATTAACTATATAAACGTAAACTCGCTCAAAGCTTGTGAATAACGCATACAATGATGTGATGCTTTCCGAACAAATTCTTTAAGTGACTGATGACACGATTACGTACTTATTTCATAGTGTAGAGTTAATAAAGATATAATTTAATTTTTAATCGGATTCGAAAAAGAGCGGGAACGGAACAACTAGTGATGTGTCATGCGCAAAAGATGCGGCTCTGAGAGCCGATGCTTTGTAGTGAATCAGAAGAGCCGGCTCGCATCGAGTGAGAGCCGGCTCCCAGTTTTTTTCCTTTCACGGCTTACCTCAAGGCAGAACTTTGTTTTGATTGGTCAGCAATCGCATCGCGGCCAATCAGATGTGAGGATATGGGATCATACCATTATGTAAAAACAGAGAGGGGGGTGAAGTGAAGCGGCACTCCACTGCAAGTTAACGAGTCGTAACAACGTTAATAACGACACTGTCTGTCAGATAGCGGTGAGGAGAGTGTGTGAGAAGGCGTATTTGAAACTATGAGTGACACCCGAAAGAGAAGCAGCATCTGGCTCCAGTTTAAAGACGATGGAAACAACAAAGCAGAGTGCATTCACTGCAAGATGAAAATTACTTTAAGAGCAGGTTCCACCACAAACCTGCATAGACATGTGAGAACTGTCCATCCTACAGTGCAGTTAGAGGAGAGAGGGTAAGCTAGCACACCATCTACAGATCCTGGTTTGTCTCATCCCCAAAAAACAGCAACTGCAGCAGCATCTACTGGCTTCCCCACACATGCAGGTATAACCTCTCTTACTGCAGCTCAAAGCAAAATAAGCCAGTTTATACCCAAAGTGATGACCCCATCCAAACAGCACAGCATTGATGAAGAGCTGGCTAAAATGATAGCTACTGATTTCCAACCCTTTTCAATTGTGGAGGACAGAGGTTTTAAAAGTTTTGTCAAAACTTTAAATCCCACATACACTCTACCCAGTAGAAAAACATTGTCCCAAACAACAATACCTAAACTATATGACACAGAACGGGCATTATGGCAAGTAAGGGTGAAACAAGCTCCATCAGTTTGCCTGACAACTGACTGCTGGACCTCCAGAACAACCTGCTCTTTCATGGCTGTCACTTGCCATTTCATTGAAAATTACAAGATGACATCTTGCCTTTTGGACTGTTTTGAGTTCACAGACAGACACACTGCAGAAAACCTGGCAGAGGAGCTAGTAAGAGTGGCCAAAGAGTGGCAAGTAGAGGACAAAGTGGTGTGCTGTGTGAGTGACAATGCAGCAAACATCACCAAAGCCATAAAAATTCTTAAGTGGACCCACCACCCATGTCTGGCACATACACTAAACCTCATGATTAGAGATGCCCTAAAGGTGGTCAAACCAACCTTGGATAAGGTGAAGGCTGTTGTGGAGTTTTTCCACAAAAGCACAGTTGCAACACAGAGGCTAAAGTCCACACAGTGCCAGATGGGGATGCCTGAACTGAGGCCCAAACAAGAGTGTGCCACCAGGTGGAACTCAACATTTTATATGTTGAAACGAATTCTTGAAACAAAAGATGCCATCATCTCCACCCTGGCCCTCATCAACGCACCAGTTGATGCTCTATGTCAAGAGGAATGGGAGCTGGTGAAAGAGGTCTGCACCGTCCTGCAACCATTTGAGGAGGTCACTGTGGAGATAAGTGCAGAAAGGTACCTTGAACCATTTTTTTTTTTTTGCACTACTACCATTCAGTCACTATTATACATTGCAGAAACAATACAATATAATGTGCCACATATAATATGCCACATACTTTAAAAAAGCTTAATTTTAAAAGTTGCTGTTTTCTCTCCCTCAGCTATGTCTCGGCCTCAAAAATGCTCCTGCTATGCAAAGGTTTGCAGCGTGTGACAGCCCAACAGACTGTAACCATGCAGAAAGGGAAAGAATTGGTTGCAGCTCTTTGTTCAGCCATGGACCGGAAATTTCTGCGTATGGAGTACAATACTGTCCACTCAGAAACCACATTATTGGATCCTAGGTTTAAGAAGCTTGCGTTCAATGACAACAGAGCTGTTGATGAGGCACTTCAGAGAATTAGTGCAGCAGCAGCAAGATGCACCCCTAGCAGCCAGCCAGCTCCGCCATTAGAAGGCCAAGTGTTTGAGGAACCACAAACCTCTGTTGTTTGGAGGCTTTTTGATGAAAGAGCTACAGGAGATGCTACAAGAAGAAATCCTACAGCTGATGCTATAATGGAGGTGAGGTCTTATCTTGAGGAGCCCATCATCCAACGAGCAGAAGACCCACTGAGCTGGTGGCAGGCCAAGGCCTCAGTCTTCCCACGCCTGGTGAAGGTGATGGAGGGGAGACTGTGTATTGTGGCAACATCGGTTCCTTCAGAGAGAATCTTCTCAAAAACAGGGCAGATAATCTCAGAAAGAAGAAATAGGATCAGTGCATCAAAGCTGAGGCATCTGATTTTTTTGAATGCCAATCTTCACTGAGGACATTAATACTGTTTGCTTGAGTTTGGTTCTAGTTCTGTTCTGTTAATTTATTTGCTGTTTTGTTGTTAATTTGTACAATAAAATGTTTGATTAAAATATTAAACAAAAGAATGGTTTTGTAACAAAATAACTGCATAAAAACACTGCACATGAAAGGGTTTTCAACACACAAACCATTAATTTTTGCAAAGTTATGGTAAAATAAAGGCCTACAAAAAATCCTAAATTAAGAGCCTTTCAGGAGTCGAAAGAGCCGGCTCTTCTTTGGGAGCTGAGCCAAAAGAGCCGAACTTCCCATCACTAGGAACAACAAAGGAAACTGAATCTCTAGTGGGAGGGTCACGTTGAAACATTGGACTGTGGGCGGGAAAAGCTTTCATTGGCTCTCTATCTGACCCGTCAAGCTATGAGCTGACCAATAGACACATTTTATGGGTTTTTGGTCGACGACGACACCCAATCCGAGAATGCGCACGTGACGCAAACATTTACATGCGGGAATGTATAAAAAACCCCCGTGTAGCAACTATTACACACTTACGATATAACTACAAACGATCAGCATCATGCCTGAACCAGCCAAACCCGCGCCCAAGAAAGGCTCTAAGAAGGCCGTCACCAAGACCGCGGTTAAGGGAGGAAAGAAGCGCAGAAAGACCAGGAAGGAGAGTTACGCCATCTACGTGTACAAAGTCCTCAAGCAGGTCCACCCCGACACCGGCATCTCTTCCAAGGCGATGGGCATCATGAACTCTTTCGTCAACGACATCTTCGAGCGCATCGCCGGTGAATCTTCTCGTCTCGCGCACTACAACAAGCGCTCCACCATCACGTCGAGAGAGATCCAGACCGCCGTGCGTCTGCTGCTGCCCGGTGAACTCGCCAAACACGCCGTGTCCGAGGGCACCAAAGCCGTCACCAAGTACACCAGCTCAAAGTAAAGCACCGCTTTCATCCGCCGCACACAAAGGCTCTTTTAAGAGCCACACACTTTATCCTTTAAAAGAGATTCTTATGGTTTGGAAGCAAGTACTGTGTATGTTTGTTTAGACGCGACATGCAGCGTTTGAAATTGCGACCAACCATTTTATCATAAATAACATGAGGTGGTAAACTAAATATAAATGAAAAGTTCTGACTTTAGTTATTGTTGCTCTTATCTCAGAAGGTGGCGGTACTGTTCCGGATATAAACTATCAGAGTTCAGTCTTCACCTGTTTTAAGGCTGAAATACACTACACGACTTTTGCTCAGATTTTCAGTCTGAACTTGTTACAGAAAGTCTGTGTCAGTCTGCATATTGGATCAGTTTGTGCGTTTCTATATGAAACATCAAAAAAGTCTAAGTGTTAAATGTCTGAAATCAATTTAGACAAAATCATGACATTTGAAGTCTTGTAGTGTATTACAGCCATAGAGGTGTTTTATCATCACACACATTAATGTCATCTATAGTATTTATGATCAAGATCTCTCTTCACTGCTCTTGTGTTTGATCTTCATACAAAACTAAACACAGTCGTGTCCAGAACGATCTCTTATTCTATAGATCTATCAAGTGGAAATGAGAAATAGTAAGATGATTTCAAATGAAAATTGAATGTCAAATATATATTTACTTTTGTTGGTTTTCCCTTAGATAAAAAGTTTTGGTTTAACTACAAATGTCACAGTTAAACTATGGTAAAACCATGGTTGATTTAAATTTGTATTATGCATTTTGTAAAAATGCTTTACGGATAATTATAAAATAAAGATGCAGTAAAACACAATTAGAATTCTTTAAAAAGTCAAATGTATACATACAAGCAAATAGTCTTTATCTGAAAACCTCAACTTTCAGTTCCCAAAACAAAGATAATCTTCAGGGTATGTAAGTAATAGCAACTCACTCTCTGAAGATAACCTGATCCAGAGCAGTTTATGTTCCAGGGTTACTTTGTTTAAAGGAAATGTTTCTAAGCTTTAGTGGTTGTCTGCACCTGTGTGAGCTTTTGATGAGCGTACAGTGGCTGTGGAAACACAGAGTACGTAAAATATATAATAATTTTACAGCAATATTACAATTACATTCCCAAGCTCACCCATCGCAATTCTGCATTCACAACTATTTTTTTTATTAACTTTATTATTTAAGCTTTTCAAATGAAATAATCTTTAAATAAAATAATGTAAGCTGTTAATGTTATATTAAATACTGTATAAACTTTGAATTGAGTTTATTAAAACATCTCCAAATATCACTGAATAAATATACACAGCTTACAACGTCCAACATTTAAAGGATGTTAATAGTGAAGTATCTTAACTCAATATGAATAAATCATTTCTCTTGTCCACTTATTGTGCAATATTTGAAGCATTTGATCAAAGATATTTGTGTCTAATGGTTAGAGAGACAGATTTAAAACTCAAAGGTTGTAAGTTTGAGTCCCAGGCTGGCAGGTTTCAAGGCTTTATTAGACCCCCCAATGGGATCAGCATGGCATATTGTTCACATATTTAACTTCTTAATATAATTTAAAATCCATTAGATTTAGAAAGTTATTTTACAGTCAAAAACTTTTAGCTTCCCGGCCGTTTCCATGGCTACTCATGAGATCATTGATCCATTGACAGTGTCTTCATGTTGTTTCTGTGAGTGTGTTAACTCTGAGTATCTTTATGGAGATTAAACAAACTCTTCACAGGTGTTACGAACAGACAGACCCCGAGTAAACAAGTTTGGGTTCATCAACAGAGAGTTCAGAGTTTACTTGACGGTAAGTTAACCTGCTTTCTGGAATACACCACAGCACTGGGAAGCATAGATCTACAAATGATTTAACCAAAACCAAGGTTTGTGTCTATTACTGATGTTTGGATGTCTTGTCTTGATGCTCAGAGTCACTGCAGACAGGTTTGTGTCTATTACTGATGTTTAGATGTCTTGTCTTGATGCTCAGAGTCACTGCAGACAGGTTTGTGTCTATTACTGATGTTTGGATGTCTTGTCTTGATGCTCAGAGTCACTGCAGACACTACACAGATCTGACCACCGTTTACACTCAAGCTGTATTGAGTGTATTTGGTTTAAACACCAAAATATAAATGAGTAAAAATGAAATAAAGTGGTTTTGCAGCAGAGCTGAATAATATGAAAAATAAGATGCTTGTTGCCATCTAGTGGTTAAAAATGCTGAGGCTGAAAAACACCAAAATCAACATTTAGTTTTTATCACTGAGGTTTACCCTCAATGTTAATACTGGCATAAACATTTATAGAGTTAATGACATTAGCAAAACTCAACTAAAGGAAACATGGATCACTATAATGGTGACTTTAAATTAAACATGTTCATTCAAATATTAACTTGAACCATAATATAATTTATGCTAGTTACTGTATTTTGAGACAAGAAACCAAGCAGAGAATAAACATACGGTGGAAATATTGCTGTCAAGTTCACTCAAAAAAATAGTCCTCTGCGTAGTAAATATCACAAAAATAAACAGCTATAATCACTTAGAAAAGTGATTATTTTTCAGTGGGACATATTAAAAAATCAATAACAACTCCAACAGGTAAGATTTCTAAAGTGTACATATATTATTCAAGTTTATTTATAGAAAATAAATAAGTGTTTAACTTACAAATTATATTTTTAATATAAGCTTAAAGGTGTCAAACGACACGACTTAAACAAATATTATGGTTTAAAACGCTGTATTTTCCACATTCTGTGCATGTTTGTATGTCCTCTTTGCTCCCACTCTCTGAAACCTGCAGATTTTTTACAAAGCTCTTACTCTGAAAAGAGAGGTGTGCTGTGATTGGTCGAATACTGCAAGCGTGTCACGGAAATGTAACGTCTCTTACCATATTAGTGCATCTTTTGTTCCGACACTTTTATTTTTGCAACTTTACGTGTCTAATACACGCATGGGCGACTTATAACACATACTCGTGCCATATGAGCCCTTTAATATTTTGGTGAATTCTAATAGAAATATTTGAGGATTATTTACTTGAACTGATCAGTTTTTAAAATACAAATTATTAAGTAATTCCTACCAATTGTCTTTGTATTTAACTTCAACTGATTGAGTAAAATCTGTAGCTAAAGTGATCACATGCACATCATGTTTGCTTTCCTCAGCCACAAGTCTAACTCGATGGAAATCTTGGTAAGTAACATTTAGTAACAAGTCTCTAATCATACTTATGCTACGTTTGTAATATTTTATCTTATTGGTAGATATTAAGCGTTTCCTATCAATTGGCTAAGCGAGAGCCACGTAACTTAAAAGACTTCAAATCCTGGTTAGTGTTCAGCTAATGAAGGATATTTTGGAAAACTTTAATGTTTATTAAACGTTGACAGTATTTTTGTGTATAAGTAACACAACAATGTTATTTAGTTTTCTAAATGTTTGCGCATCCGTTTGTATGAGTTTGTATTATATGTTTGTAAAGAAAAAGTATAACTAAAAGTATTAAGATTGGATGTAACAAATTACAGTATATTTTTGAAGTTGGTCCACCGTTTAAATCATTTATTTAAGTTGGTCCAAAGATTCATTTTTTTCAGTGTACTAACTGTCTGGTATGTTTCGACTTTCTTCCTGTAAAGCTTCACTTTGAAAAATGTTCCGTAGTTTTAATGGAAATATACCAGTAAAATGCTGTTTACGTGTAATTCACGTAAACAGCTTTGCAGTTTAAAACTTCAGGGGAAATACTTCAAGCTGTATACTTCATACTTAATACATTTGAGTCTTTTCTATGAAGAGCAGGTATTTATAGTCGTGCAGGTGCTGGTCATTTTATTAGAATATCATCAAAAAGTTGATTTATTTCACTAATTCCATTAAAAAAGTGAAACTTGTATAATATATTAATTCATTCCACACAGACTGATATATTTCAAGTGTTTATTTCTTTTCATTTGATGATTTTAACTGACAACTAATGACAACTCGGGGCAATCGTTGCCTAATGGTTAGAGAGTCGGACTCGTGACCAGAAGGTTGCCGGTTCGATCCTCAGGGCCGGCGGGTAACGATTGCGGTGCCCTTGAGCAAGGCTTCTAACCCCTACATGCTCCCCGGGCGCTGCAGTGATAGCTGCCCACTGCTCCGGGTGTACGTGTGTTCACCACTTGCTGTGTGTGTGCTCACTAATAACTGGATGGGTTAAATGCAGAGGTCACATTTCGGGTATGGGTCACCATACCTGACAAATCGGTCACTTTCACTTTTTTTTTTTTTAAACCCCAAATTCAGTATCTCAGAAAATTAGAATATTGTGAAAAGGTTCAAAATTGAAGACACCTCGTGCAACACTCTAATCAGCTGATTAACTCAAAACACCTGCAAAGGCCTTTAAATGGTCCTTCAGTCTAGTTCTGTAGACTAAACAATTATAGGGAAGACTGCTGACTTGAGATATTTAATGTGCTTTTTTTATCTTCAGTTGATCTCATGTAAGCCTGTGGCTGAAGTCAGTTTTAGTTCTTGTGTTTCTCTTTCCTTCAGTGATTCTGCTCATTATCATCAGGTGTTCATCACTAATGTTCAATCATCACTTCATTAATCACATTATTATCTCATTCACTTTAACTCTGATTCAGAGTTACTTTAACACTCTGTACTGTGGAATCAAATGTTGTCTGAGAAGAGTTCATTTTACTCTGAGGAACACTAGTCTGTCTGTACTGAAAATATCCACTTCAGATAGAACATAGACACAGAGATGAAAGAGGAGAACAGGAGATGAAGTGATGATGGATTAAAATGAGTTTATTGAATAATCTTCATCTGACTAGAAACAGATTCAAAAGTGTATTACTGTAAACCAACAACAGTGGAAAATAACTGCTTTAGAAAATACAGAACTCAATATAATATTAAACAACATTGAAAGGAAACTCTCCTGAAAAATCTGCCATGAATTACTATCCTCAAGATGTTCGTCAACCTTAGAACCCCCGCTGTCTTCAGAACACAAGTGAAGATAGTTTTGTTGAGGTCCAGGAGCTTTCTGACTCTTTCATAGACTGAAACACTAACAAACTTCAAGAGCGCTTCAAGCGTTAGAAGCTCCCAGACCTCATCAAGACTCTTCTTTTGTGTTCTGAAGATAAATGGAGGTTCTGGAGTTTATAAACGACAGAATGTTCATTTCTGAGTATTACTATAAGAAAAATAAACAAAATAATGAAATGAATAAATAATTTATAACTTAATTTATCAATTAAAAATGTGAAATTACTTGAGAGTAATATTAAGGATGAAAAAATAAGAAATGAAATACAACACTAATCTCGAGTCAGAATTCCACGCACAGACTCGGGTTGCTTTTAAGAAACAAAGATCCTAAAATCTCTCATTCTAAACAACTTAACACCAAACATGTTTGATATCATAAATAAGAATGTCAAACTTATGACTTGCATCATAAAAACACATGTTGTATTTACATTTACATTTAGTCATATATCAGACGCTCTTATCATAAGGGACTTACAGATGGAACAATGGGAGCAATTGGAACAACATAAGGACAACAAAAAGCAAAAGTCCATTAAAAGAAAACTGGTCCCACCACAGAATATTGCACATAGCTACGTTTTTTTTTTGAGTAGAAAGAGACAGAACTGATCAGTCAGGTGTTGACAGAAGACATGTGTTTTCAGACAGTTCTTAAAGATGGACACAGAATCTGATGATCTTGTAGCAGTGGGCAGATTATTACAGAATTTAAGAACCGATCCCGTGAAGCTACGTGAGAGAGATTTTTTTACCTTTTTGGGATGACACCACAAGACGTTTACATGCCTTAACATGCCTTTTTATGAGCATCATCTTTTTGATCACGTTTTGCTGAAAAAACATTTCCATCCGACTGCACTTTCCATGTCAATCTCGTCCCCTCGTCTATCCCATGATCTCTCGCTTTCTGATTTATCTAAAGAACAGAAACAAACACAATTTGTTAGGTCAGAGTAATTATTAAAACTGCAAAAATACACAACCCCAAATCAGATAAAGGTGTGAAATATAAATCAAAACAGAATGTGCACGCGTGTAAACACACATACACAGACACACACTGCGAGCTGTCAAAACAACGACATGTGCTCGACAAAAACACCCAGAGACAGCAGAGGATACAAACCCAGACCCAGAACCTGACACAAAGAACCTGAGTTTACATTAAACAGCCCATCATTATCTTGACAAAAACATTTTTTTGAATAAAAGGGTTTCATTCATTATGAGCAATTGTGTATTAGAGAAAAACATTTATTTCATAAAAACAAGGCCAAATATAATTTTCTACTGTTACTACAATTAATGTTTTAATAAGAAACGGAATGCAAATGAAGAAATAAACATAAATAAACTTTAAAAAAAAGAACATTATGTAACAATCCTCACTCTAGGAACATAACTATTTTACACATTATTAAAAGAAACAACAACTGGACACTTTAAATGTAACTTAATGGAGGTTTAAGCAATATTTTCTACAGCTGGAGGGTCCTCAGGATTATATGTGTTCTAGTTTAACACAAACTCTTACAGTCACAGCTCAAAATACTTACAAACTGCAAGATGGTCTCCATCACCACAGGGTCATTCACATTCTTTCCAGATTTCACCTCGACTCTCACAATCTGTTTCCGTGAATCCGTCAAAAATCGTTTAGAAGGTTTATTTAGTATTATCACTGACTATTAGAAATATAAAGAAGTAAAGTTAAGCTTAAAAACAACTATGATGTCGGTCAGACCAATCAGAGACAATAGTGATTTTGTTTTAACATTATAGTAAAAAATAGTGATAAGTACAAATAAAAATAGTTTATGTATGTACAGTATATAACACTGTTAAAAAATGTGTTGATTCAACGTAGCATGACTCTCTATTAATTCTGGGTTTTTTAAGTGTGTTTGGCATTCCAATGCTTTTCCATCAGCTCAGAGCATCTTGCTAATTTAGAAGCATTTTACTAGTAACACTGACAGAGCGTGCTGGTTTTAACTGCTTTTAACCAAGTGAACTGCAAAAAGTGTTTACTGGCACAGTGACTAATAACAACAAGATAATAGTGAGAATTGTCCACTATACTGGAGTGTTACCAGATCTTCTTACATTTTTGCCATATAAAGTGTATTACATTTACATTTATTCATTTGGCAGACGCTTTTATCCAAAGCGACTTACAAGTAGGGTGCAGTGGGCAGCTATCACTGCAGAGCAAACAGGGGTAAGGTGCCTTGCTCAAGGGCACTTCAGTCATTTCCTGGTGGCACTGAGAATTGAACCAGCGCCTTTCTGGCTCTGAGGCCAACTCTCTAACCACTAGACCTCAACTGACCACAACTTCCTTATGTTGATGATATAGTTTAAGTCTACGTTATTTAAGTCTATACGAACTGCGCACTCCATCAGTAGACACACTAAAGAAGAGTCACTGCAACGAATATTAATAGAGAATGTTCTTAACGTACGGTTGGTGTTCATTATGAAGTGAATTTGCAGACAATTAAAATAAATCATTATATTTCCATAATTTATAAAATATTTCCGTATGATAAGCGCTTGTTCTTATTTCCATAAAAAAACATTTAAATCAAACAGTCACATGTACAGTCATGAACAAAAGTATTGGCAGTGATTTACATTTTAAAATGTATACCAAGGCAAATTTTTTAATGGAGTCTGCTGCTTCTGTAGTTTTAGATTATTGTGCCACGTGTTTCTAAGGTATACTAGATTTCTTAAGATAAAAACATCGGTAAAAGTTAGCTAACAAAATATTTCAAATTCACATTTTATGTCCAGTTTCTTTCTCATGTGGCAAGTAGTGAGCATTATTGTGAATTCTTCACATGCACCAGATGTATCGGAGGCAAGCCAGTGAAGTGCTGTGCAGTATGTAAACCTCACTCTCTGGCCTCAAGGACTCTCTAGTGACAGACGACTTGCTAGAGCACCCGACGATGTTGAAAAAAAGACGGTCAAAGAAACAGTCACTTCTTCTACTAAATTTGCACCCTTAAATTTTGAAAAAGATTTTAAATCTGGCATTGACTTTTCATATGGTAATTTTTATACAAGGTTATACATTAATTTTAGAAAAAAATATACTTGCAATATGCCCTTTAAATAGTCCTAAAGCCACCCTTAAGGCTGACACAGAAAACAAGGAGACAACAATATAATTACAAGAATACACTTTCTCTTCTCATCACGCTGTGTGTATGTTTACAATGTAAGAGGAGCAGCAAATGAGTAGCCATGAAACTTACAGATCTCGCAGATGAATGGAAGGGCATCTGAGCAGGGAAGATCACTTATCTGACCATCAGGATCTGCAGCACCACAAGGTCGAATCGGACCAGTCATGTCAGGTTGACCCGTCTTCCAGGTGATGGAGGAAGAATTTACATTGTTTCCATTCAACGATTTCCATGAGTCTCTGTACAGACCTATCCAAATATGATAATTTCCTCCCATCATCTGGACCAGCTGGTCGTTTTCTGCTTGATTGCGAATGGTGGCCAGATCTGTGTGATGCTGTCTGCAGTAGCTCTGAGCTTGATGCCAAGTCAGATTAAAACGATAGATGACAAACCTGTCTGCTCCAGTTTGCTGCTCTGTATAAAGACATGGATGAGTCTATTCAATGTTTTTCATTAAAGTGTCTCTTTGGTATATATCATGGCTGGGGTCCGGATCATTTTGGCACTGTTAATGGCATTGAATCATCACTTTCGCACCAACATTTTATCAAACCAGCGTTATTGTGATCAGTGTTTGCTTTAGTTGAGCTCTTGACTCTTGTTTTTTAACGTTAGGGCTTTTTTGTGTCCTTACGGACAGTGTGTTAAAGCTTGTTGTGCAAAGATTAAGACTAAGACTAGGACTGGGACTAGAGGCAGTAGTAGTACGGTAGGACTGTCCGAATGGTTAGAGAGTCGGATTCTCTGAGCCGGCGGGTAACGATTGAGGTGCCCTTGAGCAAGGCACCTTACACCCACTTGCTCCGCGGGTGCTGCAGTGATAGCTGCCCACTGCTCCTGGTGTACATGTGTTCACTACTCTCTATATGGGTTCAAAGCAGAGGTTACATTTTTGGTATGGGTCACAATATCTGACTAATAGGTCCCTCTCACTCTCAGTATGATGATGTTGATTTCTACACAAAGTTATTGAGTTAATGGAGCTTGATGATCAACCATTTGCCGAAGTGAAAGACACCAGATTTCAGCGAGGGGCAAGACTTTGCGCATGAACAAGAAATTACCGCTTCTCCCACTCTGCTGGCGATCTCACAAGCATTCACTGACATGTTGAAAAAAACTGAAAATCGATAGATCAAAACTTCACGCTGTTGTACGTGACAACGGTAGGAATATGCCAGATAGTGATATGAGTTTGCCATGAATGGCCCTCCCGCTAGTTTTCAACGAAGGCATGTTAAACCAGAAGTGTGACAGAACTGGTCAGTATCTCCCAAAAGAATATTGGCCACTTTAGAGCAACACAAAGTAGTTTTACTACACAGCAAATTGGCCAGTGTTACTTGAACACTGCTGGGTGTCTATATGTGCCCACACTATAGAATATTAAAGTTACACTGAAATAGTGTTGAAGATAAGGAGATAATGACGTGATTAATGAAGTGATGATTTATCATAAATGATGAACACCTGCTTATAAGAAAACACAATCACTGAAGAAAACATCAACAAGAAATGTTGATTTTGAGGTAAACAATGTTTCATTTAGTTAAGGTTTAAGCCTTGGACTATTGATGTTAATTATTTAACGACAGCTTCAGTGTTGTTTGTCTTAATGACACTTGTATGCTGTTGAAAATCAAGATTGGCTAAAGTTATATATGAGGCTGAAAGTATATATCTTTCTCTCAACAGGTAGTGGTCTAGCTTTTGTTGAAACTAGTAACTTTGTATTGGCACCTAATGTATTATGGCTCCTGTATGACATATCGCTTGTTGCTTCCTAACTCTCTGTAAGTCGCTTTGGATAAAAGCGTCTGCTAAATGACTAAATGTAAATGTAAATATGTTGTTGAGTGAGAAAGTTTTAGTGTTTTGTTTTAAGTTTTAACTCTGTAAATGTAAAATGATACATATAACACATTAATACTGCTGTTGTAGGAGAAACATCACTGAAAAAAACCTGTTGTCAGAAAACATCTGTAAAAAAATACAGAAAACACAGTAAATGTTTTTGACATTAACAGTGAAATTCTGTAGGTATCATTTAGAAAACTGTTGTCTGAAAACGTCCGTAAGAATATGGAAAACACTTTAAAATTCTCTGGGAAATGAACAGTGAAAGTTCATACTTCTTTAAAAGAGTTTTTTCCACAAACACTTTTATCACCTTCACTTCCAGACACCACTGTCACTTTATTTCTGTTGCACGTATACAAAAGTTCTAATTGAGAATTAACACAAGTTTACATGTTAATGTTTTTTGTCGAGATGAGTTTTTGCTTCAGTTGGGATCTTTACCTTTTGCTTTCTATGTTAAGACCTTCAGCATTTTTTTTTCATCTAGGAGAAAAGCTAAGCAAAATTGATGTCATGTCAATTTCTGTAGGGAGTGTCCTTGACTTTTGTAGAATTTTGTCATCCTCATTTATAAAACTGCCTGAAGTTAAATGATATTCTTAAGGTTTTCGGCAATATATAACTTACATGAGTGATGGACGGACATCAATAATGAATCTTTTCGTCTCAACAATGGTGAAACCCTAAAAACCTCTAAAGATTAATGCAATACGTTCTGGGTATCATCAAAGCACAAAACCCACCAATAATTCCAAACCTGCATTGCGGCAGTAAGCGGTTCATTTGTTGGTCACCACTGTTGAGATTCATACTCTGATTCTTGATGTCTGAGTAATAAAATATATGCAGACCTTTACACGGTTTAAAAATTCTTCATATGGATTCTTGCAGGAAATGTGGATCTCCGATATAGTATCATTCAGACCGTTGTAACAAAAACTCAATAAGAAACTAAGCATCAGAAAATAAATCTGAAAAAGTAACTTGTCGCATTTTCTTTTGATATTATTTGGTACAAAGACTATGTGTTATGCAAAACACTGTCATAGATGCCAAAAGACAAACGCTGTTTAGCAAATGAAGGATGAAAGAGCGCAACTAAAGCAAACACTGATCACAATAACGTTAACTTCCCATAATTACACGGTAGTTTGCTGGCAACCACAGCTGCCGGTATTTTTGTAAAAACGATACAATTTTTCTTTTCTTTTTTCTTTTCTGAGATTAAATGTTTTGTGGGTCACCACTATGCTCAAGAGTGGAGTCTGTGTTTAAGTGAAGGTCAGGCAATGAGATGCTTATGTAATGCTGCATGTTACTTTTTTTAAAAGTGACTTTTTTATAGTAATGCATTTGGCAGATGCCTTCATCCGAAATATCCTAAACATTTATACTTATATCTGCAATCCCCTGGGATCCAACCCACAACATTGTTAACGCAATGCACTTACTACAGAGCTAAAGTAAATCTTTGTTTTAATGATGAATTGCAAAGAAATAAAATAAGTAAATCTTATGTATATCACTTTTATGCAATAGGTTCATGATTTCATTTCATATAAAGAAATGCTTTTAATATAAAAGTAATGTATTAAGTTCATACACAGCTTGAAGTTTTTGTCCTGAAGCTGTTTACGTTCTTTTCCTGTTCTTTTACAGAATTTTTCTGACAACCACAGCTGCCGGTAGTTTTCTGTAAAAACCATGGAACATTTTTCATGATGGTAAAAAACGTACAGTGTTTTAAACAAGTTTATCTATTTAACATGCTGTGGCTAAAACTTCCGGAGCATCAACCCGGTGAGTGAACAGCATATGAATGGTGAGCATAGACAACAAAGATCATTAATTTCAGCTTGTTTTTCCCAACACGAAATTAATTTGTGACTGTGTAATTGAATTGATGTAAAATTACATCTTTATTGGGAGAGGAACTGATGGCTAAGGCCATGACTCTGTGAGTTAATCTCATTCTTTTAAAGCGAAGCTTCATAAACCACATATCAACCATTAAATATAACTTATTATTTGATAATAATATTATTTTAATAATATATAATTTATGCATTTATTGCTCTCTGTTAAATAAATTTTACGTAACCTTCCCACACTTTCGTTTCTGTCTCGTCTCCCCTCAGATGCTCTGCTGCAATGACGGTCCTGCAAGCAATTCTCTTAACATCCACAAGATGGCGATGCTTATCTGTGAATCCGATATTACAGAACAGATAACCCATGATGGGAAATGTATTAAATATCAGGAAACTTATCAGGGAAGCGATGTATTAGTCGATCTCGAGTTAATATCATCAAACAGTTTATATGAAATATTTCCAGCTTGATGTTCATTGATAAAGTAGAGATGCTTTTGTTAGTGATTACTCAATTAAGTCAATGTTATCACGAAGTTATACCATGTAACAAGTTCGAAAATCGTAAATAAATCTTCTGAATTTTGTTGATGGGTTTTCTGGTTGAGACCAGTAATTGTGAACGAAATGTTTAAATGGTTTTATTTTATTTTAGTTCCATTGCTTTTTAATGGAATTAATTATGAATGTAATCACATTAATCACAAAACCAGAATATTGATTTCGGTCAGAAGCACTCTTAATAATCCGCTCTCTGTATGAGAAATGCACTATCAGTGCGTCTCTTGTTAATTTACAATGAATATTTCGGGTGTACTTGTCAGAGATAGATAGAGTTAGATTTTGAACATGTATAGTTGATATGATATGCTCAAACGCCATCTTTCTAGTACAAAAAACTCATATTATTGAGCATTTTTACTCACAAACGTATTGTTTTACTTAAGAAGAAGATTAATTACCACCCTAGAGTTGTTTGAATTAGTGTTGACAGGTAAATACATTTTTGCAGATTAATTTTCCTTATGCTAAATTAATTATGGATTCAAATTCATTGTAGGGTGTATTATTTTTTAGGTGATTATTCAAGAGGATTCAACAGTCAAGAGCCAAACTCTAGGAAACACTGAACTCTATTCGGGTGATTTCTTATTGTTCATGTCTTCTTTCATGATTGTGCTTGTTAACACCAGGTGGTCTATGGCAAGCCAAATTAGCTTTTAATCATTCTCAGGATAGGAATTTTTGATATAAACAATTACATTTTTACTAGAAAAATTATCATTCTTGATGTCAAGAATATAATTTCTACTAGTAGCAATTGTTTTTTGTGTTATCAGTAGTTACATTTTCACTAGTAAAAATGTGAATTCTTGACATCAACAAACACGCAATCACTTGCAGAAATCAAAAATATACATCATCACTAGTAACCACGCAATTATTGAAAAACAATATTTTTTTTACGAATAAGAATAGCATTTCTAACTTTTAACACTGTAGTGTGGACACAAAAGAGTACTTAATAGTGCCATCAAATGAATCTTGTGTTCATTGTCACAAAGGGGTTTTGTAGACGTTTGTTATTTGATCAATAAAAGCAATTTATGTGATCTCCTGTTTGTGACCATTTTTAGGTCAATTCAAGCTTCTCTGAATAAGTGATATTTAGAGTTTAATTATTCAATATTTATCATTCATAATAAGTAGATGAACTCTTGTCGGTTATATAAACTAATATTACTCAGTTTTTATAAGTAATCAATATTGAGATATATTAGGTAGACTTTATCTCATTTCTTTTACTGTGTCATGACTCATATCTGTTAAATTGATGTACTCTTTACTTAAAAACATAGAATAAAATTTACTCAATCTAATTGAGATCCTTTCCCCAATTTTATTAAGTAGATTCAGGAAGTTTGCATGTAGTTTACTTTGCTACCTAGTATATGTAAGTAAAATTGAACTGATTTGCATGGGAAATATTTTCTAACACAGCAATGTTGATTTTACACGGGCTATTTTATTTCGTTATATATCTTATATTACCATGAAGAAAAGTCCATAATCCGTTAAAGGCGGGGCGTCCAATTTCCGAATTACTCATTTTTAGACAAAGTCGGGCTGAGTATCAAAATTACCTTGTAGCCAATCAGCAGTAAGGTTCCCCGAGCACAGGACGGACATTACTCGAGCAGAGTGTGACGAAAGCGAAATATGAGGGTAGGGGTGTGTCTGTTTTGGTGATTTGAAATATCAACAACGGTTATTAGAAATCGGAAAAACCCAGCCATTAATCATAAACACATTAGTATTGCAGCATTACTTACCATTGTAGCAAAAAAAGGGATAGGCTTTGTTGCACGACATATCATTAAACTTCTCTTTCATCATAAATCCACATTCCTGTTT
Source organism: Triplophysa tibetana (assembly GCA_008369825.1). Classification (NCBI taxonomy): domain Eukaryota; kingdom Metazoa; phylum Chordata; class Actinopteri; order Cypriniformes; family Nemacheilidae; genus Triplophysa; species Triplophysa tibetana. The sequence continues at coordinate 24,198,538 of CM017897.1, forward strand.
TCTATCATTGTTGTTTGGCTCTTCGGGATACCAAGAGGAGAATGTCAAATACTCATCTTGATAAGACCACCGCCAGCTACTGATGTCATTGTAGAGTCCAGTCCAGACAGCTGAAGTTAATGCAGGTTGAAGTGCTCTCTGTACTTTTTCCCAGTCTTCAGTGGTTTTAACAGTGACCAGGTTCCCAATGTGATTCTGTCTGCAGTGATCTTGTGCCTCATCCCAGGTCTTCAGCTGCTGGATCAGAACATAATCAAACGAGATGCTCTGGGTGAAGAGTGCTGTTTAGAAAAGTGTACAGAAATACTAATGTTAACCCTAAAGACTTTGTTTGATGTGCTTTGTAAACAATTAAATTGATACATATTCAGGACACAATGTGTGCAGTACATGATGTCTGTTTAGTTCGTTAAAAAAAATAGAAAAATCTAAATGTTGTATCAACAGGCAAAGAAAAAATAACATGAAAATTTTGGAAGCAGGAGTCATTTGCGTTTTATGAATAAAATGTGTCTAAACATGTCACTAACAAAGATTTATTTTTGCTGAGAAATAAAACTTTCAGTTGGGTTAGGGTTAGAAAAATTCAGCACTGCATGCCTGAATAAAAAAAGAATTGCCTGAACATTAAAACAATTGTTGATATCTTGAAAGTCTTTCTGCATCAGTTTGCCATATTTTAATTTTTCTCAACAAATTTTTTTTTAGAGTGCAGTTCTTAAAGTCAATTGACAAATAATGTGCCCACCAATGCATGACATTTTTGTTCAACTCTACAGGTGGGGGGTTACAAGCTATTTCATGCATTCCGATTTTATACGTCCTTCGTCCATTTTGTTTTTTTACAACTTTACCATGTTAAACATGAGATACCAGCACATCTAACAGAGTATTTCTGTGCTCAATACACTCCGCCAGTGTTTTGAACTTGAATTCTCGTGTAGTAACATGGTTCTTATTAGGAGTGGGCTAATATAAGTAAAAAAAGAAAGATACAAAGTTTAAAATACTACTCTACACTCAAAATAGCAGTTTGGTTGTCATCCAAGACTCCTTTGGTAAAACTGGATATAACAAATGTGCTCTACAATAGTGAACACACAGTTACAGAGCTCAACTAAAGCAAACACTCTTCATCATAATGATGACTTCAAATGACAAACCAGTCACATCTAAACCTCTGAGATCACAGTTTGACATCACTGTGAGATTGCTGTGACATCATCGTGTTGACTGGGTAATCAGGTAAGAAATATAGAGAAATAACAGTGTGGTTAAGTACACTGCCAGCCCTTACCTGCCATTTCTACAGTTACTTTATTGCAGCTCATAATCTTCTGTGCTAATTGCGTTACTATTTTGATATGTTCACATCTTAAAGATACTTTTCACTTTTCAGAAAATGCTACTTTTGTTTGTTGAGGAGAATACATCAGAAATAAGTTGATTATTATATACTAATACTCTAACATTTATTATATGTAGAGATATGTTTGGTAAAACTTAGACACCTGACATAAAAATCTCATCAATGGTGAGAAACAATCATGAATAACTTTTGTACTATACACTCAGAATGCATTGCAGCATCATTTAGTTCAGTTGAGATTCATAAGTGAATTGTTGATGTCTCTGTGTGTCTAACTCAATCTCTGGATTAATATTGTGACCAAATAGAGTGGGAGCACTTCTCGTGTATAATGTCTTTTTCTTAAACAAATATGCTTTGAGTAATCAGTTCAGGAAAATCATTTAAAATAATGAGAGCCAACAGCAAACACTGATCACACTAATGGTGACTTAATTATTTAACCTCAATAAGATCTTTTGCGGGTGTATGATCAACAGTAACTATCTGGAAACAGTGTTGACAATATACTACTGTAGAAACAGCAGGTAAGAGCTAACAGTGTAAACCACTGAGTCAAGAGAGGTGATGGGAAGACTCAGGTGAAACACAAGATAATTCCCATAAAAAATGTAAAAGGAATCACATAACTGTAAATCCAGGCTACTAGATACACATTTGCTCAAACTGACTATGAACAAAACATCTGCTGTAACACAAAACCAGCACAAGGTTTAACACACTGACACCCTCCTCCTCCTCTCTGGAGTGACTATAAGAGAGACTGACTCTAATAGACCAGATTCACCAGGTGAAGCACCAGAGCAGATCATTCTACCATCAGATACAATCCAAAAAGAGAAGAAAACATTACATAGATTGAAATCAGGAAGAATAAAGCATGTTTTAAAGCAATATAGTCTCCTAACCAGTTCTTCCTCAAACACATCTCCTGACGCTTATATAAGAAAAAGGAGAAAAGCAGCCCCACTGTGTGGAATAATGGTTTCCTCCAGAACTTTAAACATCTCTGAGAGCACCAGACCCTCTGAGGAGAACACACCACACCTGAAGCAGATGTCAGTGGTGCTCACATCATGAGAACACGGGTGTAAACCAGCTCCATATGCATCTGCCTGACTGCTCAAATCAACACAATAAATTGTCAAGTTAAAAGTGTTTTGTCATTATTTGATGAAAACTAAGACAAAAGCCAAAATCACATCTCATCATCAAGGTCCACTCGAGAGGCTCATGTTTCATCATGTGTGTAGTGATGGAAACACAGCCGCACACAATCTGATATGATAATTTCTGAAGTCTTTGTGTGTTTAATCAATTTAGTTGTTACATAACAGTTTGTGAATATGTGTGTTGATTCTTATGAAAATATCACAGACATTAAACTGCTTTAGCCTCATGTTGTAGTATCACAGACATCACAGGACAAATGTTACACATTAATAGACATTCAGACAATGTGCATCATCACTTAGACATCATCATATGATCTCATTGTATTTAAGCCACAACACATTCATCTTAACACAATGTTACAATAGCAGAGATAAACCAAACTGAACATTAAACCACAAGAGTCAAGAGCTCAACTAAAGCAAACTCTGATCACAATAAAGGTGATTACATGAAATTCAACATTTTTAGCGGGTGCAAAAGTTTATTTAATATAATAAAATAATTACAATAAATAAACAAAAGTCTTGCTGCATTCAGATCATTTAACTCAATTTATTTCTATGTGAAAAACTGAAATGAGTCTGAAAAACATCACATTTGAACCAATTTGAATGAATAATTAAATAATTTACCATTTGTCATTTTAAACAGCGTTTAAGGCATAAACACATCTGCATACTTTGCAGTAGTCTTTGCGAAAATGGTTTATGGTTTCTTACAACCATAAGTGATTTAAATGACAAACTGATAAAAATTGCACACATGGCATCAATCAACCTGTGTTTTCAATTTTATTAATTTTAATATGTTTCTTTTATTTTGAGTAAAACCTTATGAAGTTCAATTAGTTTTGTAACTAAACAAACATAAATTCAAACATTTAACATTTCGATGAAAAGTGTCACACTGACCTGAGAACAGCAGCACATGAATGGGTTTTTCCATTGCTGATGACTTCACAAGTATGAAATGAATCTGAAATGATGAAAATATCTTATTGAATCATAACAAACACATTAAATGAACAAAGTGACTTAAAGTGAAGTGACTGGTTTGAATAATAATAAGAAAACACAAGTTTACCTTCAACAACACTCAGGAGTGAACATCAGACTGTCTTTGCTTGTTCAGTCTCAACACTTCAGCTTTAGTGTCGTACACAAATGTGGGCATTCGCCTAAATGCAAAACCTGTTATTGTTGGAGATCCTGAGACTGATTTGCATTTGGAGTTTGTTTGCATGGAAACTCTAGGATTGGGCCAGGTGTGTGTCTGTGTACATGCATTTCTGGGTATTAAGATCATGTACTTGAACTACTGAACTCTGTTTCCTGTGTCACCAGAACTGAAGTGAAACCAGGTAATAAAACACCAGACTTTCTCTTTCCAGGGGGGGAATGAAATGTATAGATTTTGTCCAAATATTGATTGTTTTAATGTAGATAATTTTAGTTAGATAAGAATCTTTCACTGGAGACCGTACAGGAGTCTTATGTAGAGAATCAATAAATGATGCCCTTATCATCACACTGTCACAAGATTTTATAATCCATAAACACTCTTGATAGAAATAGTCACACATCTTTACAGACACAGAAGTCATTTTGAGTCAATGCAAATGCATCTCATTACCGATACAAGTAAAACATAATTTTATTGTGCAACGAATATTTGAATTCCTTTCACTTGATGGTTTTAAAGAAATGAAAAGGTTAAATAATGTTCAGTATATATGAGTTTAACTAGTACTAAACATGACAGGACTTGAACATCATAGTTTCCATTTGGTATTTTTGAGACACGCGGCTGTATGTTTTGTTAATTCGCCGTGTGTCCTCCTGTCCGTGTAGCTCCTCCCCTTGTTTCTCTGTAATTCTCCCATTATTGTTTTATCTCCGTCACCTGTCTCCCTTTAATGTTTAGCCTTGTTACGCCTCCTGTCTCATTATCCCTCGTTAGTATTCCCTTCTTAAACCCTGAGTTTCCCGAGTCCGGGGTCGGTTCGTTGTATTCTTTATGCTGTTCGTTCGTAAGTTTTATGCTTGTATGTTTTAGTTTTGTTCTGGTTCATGCTGTGGTTTACCTGTGCGCACTGGATTATTTTTCCCCGCCTTTTTGTGTGGGAATGTTCGTGTAGTCTTCGTGTGGCACTGTTACCTGTATGTTCTGGATTATTTTTCCCCGCCTTTTCGTGTGGGATTGTTCGTGTATTCTTCGTGTGATATTGTTTGTTTGCCCCTGTTATTTTTACCCCCTCGTGGGTTTTGTTTTCCCTATTTTATTAATTAAACATTTTTACTCGCTGTACTGCATCTGGGTCCTGTTTCCCTATCACACCTTATTTCGTGACAGCTTACACCTGAAAAGCTTATTTTTATCATGAGAAAAACTAGCGCGAGACTCTGGTTCTGACGTTTGTGTCCAGCTTGTTAAATTTTTTAACAATACAATTTAATCCCTGTGGAGGAATTTTGGCCGAATCTTCTTTGCAGAATTGTTTTAATTCAGCCACATTGGAGGGTCTTCGAGCATGAACAGCCTTTGTAAGGTCATGCCACAGCATTTCAATTGGATTTAAGTCCGACTTTGACGAGGCCACTCCAGAACCTTTATTTTGATTTTATTTGCCATTCAGAGGTGGAATTGCTGGTGTGTTTGGATCATTGTCCTCCTGCATAACTCAAGTGTGTTTAAGCTTGAGGTCACAAACTGATGTCCAGACGTTATCTTTTAGGATTTTCTGTTAGAACACAGAATTCATGGTTCCATCAATTATAGCCAGTTGTCCATCACACTACCTCCACCATGTTTGACTGTTGGTAGTGTGATGGACAACTGGCTATAATTGATGGAACCATGTAGGAGTGTAGCAGCAGGCAGATCATTCCACAAATGTGGTACTGATCCAGAGAAGACAACGCCAGACATTGAAGGTGATAAATTGCAAACAGATATTTGATATCTTGAATATGGTCACCATGGAGAGGCGATACATTTATGGTGAATTAATGTAAACAGGAAATGCTCATATATACTGCATACATTGAGTGATTTTGATCGCTTTGATCACATTTCCTATATTGCCATGCTAATGTGTCAAACTATAATACTATATCCAGGTTTTATAAAATAATACTATCACATATATATATAAATATACTTAAACACGTTACACTTACATCATTTTTCTTTTGACAGACTGATGAGCTTAAATCTCTGTCTTTCACAATTGCCCTTATTACTGCAGATGTCTCCTGGGTCCTTAAGTACACCATGACCTGTATCTAACAAGCTTCTCAAAGTGACATTTTAAACTTAAGAAATTTGAGAATTCATGAAGGTTTATCCCACTTCTAAATTTAACTATAAAAGCAAGTTATTTAAGAGAATCACTTAAATATATGGAGCAATCTGGCAAAACTAAAGTTTATTTATAACATAAAATCATATTGGTTTACGCATGGATCATAGATTCTGTAAAATGCTGATGAAGATTAATTTATTCACTTTATATCTCTAAGACTTAAAGGTGCAATGAATTAAAATCACAATTTTAACCAGAGCTTTTTATATAAGAGGGAATCGTATTCACACGAACATCATGTAAGTGTCAGAACTGAAAACACTCTTGTTACTGAGATACATCTGTTATTGACTCCAGGCCCAGTGAACGCCAGGTTCTGGAATGCACCATATCTAAGATCGCAGTGATTTTTTGTCCTGTTAGGGATGGCAATGGCAATGGCAATTTTATTTATATAGCACTATTTACTACAACCAGAGTTGACCAATGTGCTTTACAATAAAATAACTAAAAACAACAGTAACACACAAGAGTAAAACAGAAATACATTTTGACATACACCAAAATCATCATAAACACGCAACAGAAAACATAAGAAACATAGTGCTTCAACCAGGATAAAACGCCTTATCGAACAGATAGGTTTTTAGTTTAGACTTAAAAATAGCCACAGATGATGCCATTCTAATAGGCAAGGGCAAATCATTCCAGAGTCTTGGCGCTGCTGTCGCAAAAGCGCGATCACCCCTACACTTCCGCCTCGTCTTGGGAATAAACAAAAGTCTCTGGTGAGAGGACCGAAGAGATCTGTTTACATTATGCTCAATCAATAAGTCAGAGATATATGAAGGAGCCATACCATTTAGTGACTTGTAGACAATAAGTAAAATTTTAAAATCTACTCTGAACCGCACAGGCAGCCAATGTAAAGACTGTAGAACCGGAGTAATATGATCCCGTTTATGACTCCTGGTCAAAAGTCTAGCTGCCGCATTTTGAACCAGTTGTGATCGGGATAGAGCTGTTTGACAGTTACAGTAATCTAGTTTAGAAGTTATAAAAGCATGAATCACTTTCTCAAGATTTTTAAAAGAAAGAAAAGGCTTTAGACAGGAGCCGCAACTGGAAAAAATAAGATTTGACCACAGAATTGATCTGCCTATCAAACTTCAGATGTTCATCAAATACCACACCCAAGTTTTTCACATAATGCTTAACACATGAGGATAACCCACCAAGATTTGGTTTGGCAGCAGTCATGGAATCTGAGGGTTTAAAAACAATAATTTCCGTTTTTTCCTCGTTAAAATTCAGGAAGTTTACCGACAGTCATGCCTTTACATCTGCCAAACATGCCCAGAGAGCATCTAATCCATCCAAGTTTTGCTTAATAGGCAGATAAACTTGAGTATCGTCGGCATAACAATGGAACGACAGCCCATATTTTCTAAAAATGGAACCAAGTGGAAGCATATATAAAGAAAAAAGGATGGGAGCCAAAATGGATCCCTGGGGAACCCCACAGGTTAATACAGAATTTCCAGAAGTACGATCTCCCATCTTAACCGAAAAAGTCCTATTGGTAAGATAAGATTTAAACCACTCCAAAGCACTACCTACAATACCAGTGCAACCTTCTAGACGATTAATAAGGACAGCATGATCAACAGTGTCAAATGCGGCAGTAAGATCTAAAAGCACAAGAACCGCATAATTCCCCGAGTCACACGTTAGTAGTTTATCATTAAAAACCTTCAACAACGCAGTCTCAGTGGAGTGATATTTTCTAAAGCCAGACTGAAAAACCTCAAAGATCAAATTGTCAGCTAGAAAAGTCTGTAATTGGTCAAGAACAGTTTTCTCTAGAATTTTTGTAATGAACGACAGGTTAGAAATGGGCCTAAATCACTGGGGATCACTGGTCTCAAATGCTGACTGGTACTGTCAGGATAGAAACACACGGATTCAATAGCAGGGTGAACAATTGTTTATTAGAGGTAGGCGGACAGATAGTCAATGTGAGATCCTGAGGCAGAGTCTCTGGCTGCAAGGCCAACTGGGAGATGCAGCATACGGCAGCACCAGCGACTGGATGAAGAGTATATCAGGTCGGCTGGAGACAGGCTCAGTGGTGGTGAGGAGATGAGCGTCCACAAGAGAACCAACAGACAGCACATGAGGTATCCCACCATTGGCAGATATCACGGCTTACTAGTCCAAGAAGGAGTCTCCATGTCGATGGTGGGGAATCACAAAAGGTGCAGACTCCTCGTAGTTAATAGGGGTGAGGATGAGTGGAAAGAACAAATAATCCACAGGGTAAAAGGTGATCCACAGACAAAATAATTCCAGACGACACGACCAAACAATACAGTACTTGACTTGACTGGATCTACTAACAAAAGACTGTATTAGCATACAGTGCGGGACCAACTAGAGTTGATGAGAGCACAACACAAGTGAGGAGTGGTGGGGATTATGTAAGGTTGAAAATGAACGGACACCAGGTGCAAGCACTGAGGGTAACGAGGGAGTGATGAGTGCAGCTGGCTGGCACCTACACACATAACTGAACACACCACAAAGAGAACACAGACAAGTGCTCACCAAGGTACTGACAGGTACGGTCATATATCATTATACGCAGTACAATTATAGGCTGTACAAACTATATGCAAAGCCTTGCCTTACTTTAAGTCTTCAATGCGGCACGCCCATTAAAATCAAGCGTTTACATAGCTGGCCTCAAAACCAGTGTAGAAAAAAGCCTATTACTTATTTATTTTGATGTTTTTGAATGTAAAACTCTTCCTAACGTCATAAGTAGACCTCATACAACATTGGAAAACAATAAACAAGCCCAGTTCATCACACTTTTTAACCTTTTCTAACTTGGACCGAGTGATATGAGAAGTGTGGCTTCACTGTCAGAAATACATCACGTTCCTAGAGCTGAACGGTCCAGTTTCAGTTTGCGATCCTAAAGCAGGTTAGTCGTGTAGCCTAAGTTTCAATAGCGAAGGAACCCACTCAAAACCAATCCACTTTCTTGAGCCTAAAAACTTTGAGTATGCTCAAACGAAATCAAAAAATCGGCTTTGTAATACAGCCCAATGATCTTCAACACCTCACATCATTTGGTTATTTCTCAAGAAAGACTACAGTTTTCTTATTTGCATATGTGCCAGTCTCTATTACCAATGTTACCGTGAGAGCAAGCAACCATTGAATCAATGTGTTGATATGTCAATGTTAATGGGATTTAATCAAATGACTATTTGCACCAAAAAATAATGATGAAACATGGTGACATTTCATCAAACCACCGATATTGTGAAATCAGTGTTTGCTTTAGTTGAGCTCTCTTATTCTAATGTTGGGTAATCTTTAGCCATCAATGTGGGTTACATCTGTTGTGACAAAGAGAATTAAGCCCACAAGAGGTTGGTGATATCATCACTATGAAGCTACTTGAGTAACTTTTGAGAGTCCAATGTTATCAAAATGTGTACATTGTGTGATTGTGTAATGTCATGGCCAGTTAACTGAACTCATGGCTTGAAAATAACATCTGACATTATTAATTCAATTAGACATGAAGAATCAGTGTATGAAAGTCAACAATGCTGACAATCAACAAAAGAAAGCTTCATGCTGCAATGCATGCTGGGTATCATCATAAAACAAAACTCATTCATCACTCCCAGCATGCATTGCAGTTTATCTATAGTTTAATCACTGTCATCATTGATGAGGTTTGTATGATGAGTGTTGATGTCTTAGTGTGTCAGCAATTTATTTTGTCATGGTATCTTTGCGTATGTAAAGCAGAGTAATCAAATCAGTCATGGAGGTAACATTGACGACAATATAACATTGATTCAATGGTTGTCAGTGTTTCCAGTGATGTCGAAGACGTTGATGAGCATGTTCAGGTGTGTTTAAATAGGGTTGGAGCTAAACTCTGCAGGACACCGGCCCTCCAGGATCGAAGATGGGGACCTCTACTCTACACTCAAGTACAATAGTAAGATCACAGTTTGAGCTCACAGTGAGTTTGCTGTGAGGTTACATTTTGACCTCATTGTGAGTATTCTGAAAGCTGATGGTGACATCACATTGTTGACTTGGCAGACAAACCAAACAAACAGGTTTATTTATGTAAATGTGATAACTGAAAGTGAATTCTGTTTGTGTCCTGTCAGAGCCGACATCAGTCATGGGTGCCGTGAGTCATGGAGACAAAAATAATCTCATCTAAATGTTGATGTTGATCTTTACATGTTGTCTTTACACATTTAGTTCTGTTCTGCTCCTCATTCAAATGAAGAATGCCTGAAGCTCTCGACTAACAAAAGTGACCTTTGATAAAGTAATTCCACGGTATTCTCAATGTTCCAGCATACAAAGCTGATTTGCATGAAACGTGGACTGTGAGACTTATCAGGGGATATTATGTCCTGTAATTTACTGAACTTGACCGACATAAAAACATCTCTTTAATGTTGTGTCGATTCCCTGTCATGCTGCCAGAAGAGTTCATGAATATCACAACACAACAGCATTCTGACAACATTAACACAGAATCTTGAACTCTGTTGTGTTCCTCATGTAGAGTCCAGCTAACCTGAGAGAACTTAGACAAATCTACTGTTAACATCAGGTTGTGAGAAATTCTGAATATTATTATTTTGTAGTTTCAGATTAAATGTTTGAAGCAGTTTTTGGGTTAAAATAGTTTTGATGATTAAAAGCCTGATTGAATATGAGATTTTAAGGCATGGGTGAGCAATCCTGGTCCTGGAGGCCCATAGCTCTGCAGTCTATATGCAGTTCCCAATCCTGCTCCTCCGGAGGACACATTTATATGGAGCAGAGGTGTCCATACTCGGTCATGAGGGACATTATTCTGGAAACTTTTCTGAGAGAGGATAACAAAATGTGTCTGAAAAATATTTAAGTTCTTGCAAGCAGGATCAACTCAAAACACAGTGATAATCATCAATCTGAAGAGACCGAGTTCGAAACGAAGAAGAGAGTTTTCTCCGAGAAGTGTTTCCAGAAGTGCCATGTCTTAAATCTGATGATGACTGCAGTCAAATGTGGTGTAAGTATTGTCGTGGGCATCCCCATATAGCAGACAAAAGTAGTCCTTTCTTTACAGGGACAAAGAATCTTAGTCACTCAGTATTTGATAAACATGAAAAGATCAGGGAGCACACAAATGTTGTTCAATCTGTCGCTAACAGAAATAAAACTCATGAAGAAATATCAGATCACGCACTTGTTAGATTGAAAAACAAGATAAATGAAGAGCAGTCGACAGCTTTCTGTAATACTTTTCTACGAGTCTTTCATAAGGCACATCAAGCATGTCGTATGTCTACATGTGCCGAAGATATCACTTTATTAAAAAAGGCCCGGAGTGAATGTCGGAGGGGTATAACATTCACGTGAAGGTGGAACGCAAATTATGCAAACTATTGAACAGACTGTCAGCACGGAACTGAGAGAAAAGTTGAAATCAGCAGAATTTTGGGATCTACTCTTTGAGGGATCAGAGGATGTTCTCTACATTGTGTCTGTGCCAAGCAGCAGAGAGTTTATCGTTGATTTCTTTGGATTAACTAAATCACACAAACCTCAACAATGGTGGTTTTGTTCTATGGTGTTACCCAGCATGCATAGCAGCACAAAGCTTTTTTTGGTTGATTGTCACCATTGATGTGTTTCTGTCATGATTCCACTATCATGTCATGTTTATTCTTGTTCTTTAAGTGGAGTCATGGCATAGCCTGAGGGTTTTGTGTGAGAAAGAATGATTCTTTCTCGTGTCTTGTCATTGTTCCCTACATCTCGTTCCTCGTCAGCTTCTCCTTAGTGCTTAATCCCCAGCACCTGTTTCTTGTTAATGATCCTGTGTTTGTTCCCTTCAAAACACCCTTGTGTTCATTGTCCTGTGCTTGTTCATTGTAGCTGTTTGAGATTGTTTGATACTGTATGCTGTATGCTGAATCTTGTCTTAGAGTCTCCCCTTGTCAAAGTAAGTCTAGTTTATTGTGAGTTTACTGTGGTCTTGTCAAGTTTATATTTAGTGTCTGTAAGTTTAGTATAGTTTGTCTCCTTTCCAGTTTTTGCCTTTGTCTTGTTTTCCCCATCGAGGGTTTTTGCTTTGTTCCTGTTTTTTGTTTATCATTAAAGTCTTGTTAACCCCTCAACCATCTGTGTCTGCCTGCAATTGGGTTCTCCTGCCATGTCTTCCCCTGAGATTCATGACAGATTCATTCACTGATTCTTCATGTCTAACTAATACAGAAATGTAACTGCTACGTGAAAATGGTTTAATCTGTTAGTCATCGTTAACACATTGTTCATATTTAAAGAACAGAACACAATTAAAAGTAATTAATAAAACTTAAAAAACATAAAAAAAAGTATAATTTTCTGATACCACAGGATCTTACTTGTCTTTACCACAACAAATCTGTTTTTTACACAAATGGATGGCTAAAGAAAACTTTACATTAAGAGTCAAGACCTCAACTTAAGAAACACTGATCACAATTATGATGATTTGTTGGAATTCTATGTTTTTTCTACATTAATTTAGGGTACAAAAGTGATATTGATTCAATGCCATTAACATTGACAAATCAAGTATTTTAACATTGATTCAATGGTTACTTGCTGTCAGGGCCTCCATCCTTCTGTGGCACTATGGAGTACTGACCGTAGAACCCAGTTTTAAGTAAAGTATCAAATAAAATGGTAAAACATAACATCAACCTCCGCTGTGTCTTCTAATATATTTTCTTCACTTGCTGACACACATCACACTATGCAAATAAGGGAACGCACACCTTGCTTCTTCTCATTTGAGTTCTTTCATTACATAATAGACAACAGGAAAGTAGATGAGCAAGTATACAAATAAGCAGGATGTCAAATATGAAAATAAGTCTTTCCAGAGAAATACCCAAATGATGGGAGGTGCTGAAGATCAGATCTGATATAATAACACATAAACATACACAGAGAGAGAGAAACAACATCAGATTCACCAGAGAAACACACAAGAGATGAAGAGTAAGAACTATTTACATTCTCATTCTTGTTAAATCATTATTTTGAAATGACTCTGTTTTTGTGAATTGATCTGAATATAACTTTTAATGAAACTTTATCAAGAATTTATGTTCTGAAGAGATACAGTAGTGCTAGAAATGTGAACTTTTAACTTCATTGACTTTTATACATGACAAAAACTAAGCAAACTTTTATGGCATACTCACAGATTTAATTGTTTTAAATTTGCAAATGAATTTATGTTGAATGCCAAAATTGTGAACAAACAGGAGTTTAACATTTGAGGTTTTCAATGTATTTCTCCTCAGAAATGGCTCAAACTCTATATTTCAGTCTTCTTGTCATCGGTGAGTTTGTGTTTCTGGTTTTACGTTTGATTTAAATGTCAGGAGAATTGACACCAGAGGTATCTGTCTGTCTATAAATAACTGTTCTATTAAGGGACAATACTTTATTACGTGTATCCCACCCTCCAAGCAAAGACATGTCCAAAAGACGTCTTTGTTGATGTTAAAAATATGTCCCTTGAGGGGCCAAAGGTTAAAGGTTTTTCAAAGTCTATTTATGACATCTTCTGAACGCTTAATATTGGGGACATCTGTAAAATACATTTGTTGTGGAAAAGACAATTAAGATCCAGTGGGGTCATACGACGGTGATAATTTTTGAATAATGATTTAAACAGTATGAAATTACAACAACAAATATTAAGGTTCATGCTTTCATAACTAATGTCAAGTTTCTTGTTTATTAATGTAAAAGGACTTTAGCAAATAAAATCAAACATATTTTCCTGACACACTAATTAGACTTCAACACTCATCACACAAACCTCAACAATGGTGACAATCATCAAACTAACTCAGATAAACAGATTCACTGCAATGCATGCTGGGAATCTTGAATGAGTTTTGTACTATGATATTACCCAGCATGCATTTGTTGTTTGTCACTATTGTTGGTTCCATACACTGATTCTTGATGTCTGGTCAGTGATTTCTGAACACATGTTGTTATTTGCAGTATCAAGCTTTGATTTCTGAGCTAGGGTCCTTTGACTCCATTAATCCCCCCACACTAAATGAACATGATAGTTAACAGCTGAATGAAGTTTCCCTTTATTGACATGACATGGTTAGATTCAGATGGTAAATATCATATTAATATTGGTGTCCACCTCAGAGATAATCACCATATGTAATATGAAAACATTATATTTCTAAAATATGACATTAAAATATCACTTATTGTAACTGCTGTAAATCTATATGAAATTATTATGTGATATTTCATGCTTTCAAAATCTTTACATTTTCTAAAATTTGTGATGTTTCTTAATATATCGTGATATTAACATATATTAATGACAGTATATTTAATGAACAAAATTAATGATTTATTCTTTCAAATAAACAAAAAGTAGAATAAACTTTGCTAAATTGATTATTTTGAACAAGTATTTGCTGCAACATTATTAAAGCCAGATTATATTATTTTAGGAATTGCATCGATACTGTGTGCCTTTTACCCCAATGCTCATACATTTATATCATTTTTAAACACAATTAACCATTTAGAATTTATTTTCACATAAAATCTGTTGGTCTATAAATGTTCAATACAAACATATATATTTTTTCTCTCCAAGCAAAGAATCCATAGAGTGTGCCTTTAGCCTTGTTGTACCCTACAACACACCGTGATAAACTTTAAAACATTATTATGTGGGAAAAAATGACTTGTGCATATAGCTAAACATATAACGTTATGAAACAAACATCGACAAGTATAAATTAGACAGCACGCCGCCCATAAATATCTAAATAACTTATATTTAACGGTCAAATGACTTGTAAACACAGTCTGTCATCATCATTTCTTTCATAGCTAGACCTCTACCTCAGAGCAGAGACTGTTCAGCTGATGACATCACAGCATCATGAGAGCAAACTGCTCTGTGCTCTTGAATTACTCTCACTATACTTTACAGTCATGAGCTGAGAAGAGCTGCAGGAGGCAGAACAGACCTGTTCTAATAGTGAAAAGCAACTTATCTTCATTTAACATAATATCTGAAAGATTTAAATATTATATCTGAGGGCCCTGAGGGTTCACTACTGGTTAGTTGAGATATGATGCAATAGCACTGATAAAACATGCACACATTAATAATAACACAGCACAGAGCACAGACCACAACATCATTTACTCATCGTCCTTGTTCCAAGCCTGTATAAAATACTTTGTTTTGCTAAACACAAAGGAAGATATTTGTAAGAATGTCAGTAACAAAACAGCTCTCATCCCCCATTTACTGCCCTAGTGGAAAAAGTAAATGTTTGGTTAATGACATTTTTCCAAAAATCAGATCAATTTGACACTTATATAAATATAAAAACTACCCCAAAACAACTCATTTACAACATATATCCTTGAATTTTATGACAAGGGTGTGATCTAACACACCACAAAAAATATCACTCTGAAATATAATGTGCTATTTCAACCTATCGTTGGGCCAAAAATGGAAAAACTTAACTGTTGGGTATAATTAACCCAGATAATGTTTATATTTGACCAGACAATGGGTTAAAACAACTCAATATTCAGTTGAAACAACCCAACATAGGCTAATTTAATGAATAACCGAAGATTTATTAATTTTTGACCCAATTAAAAGAACCTATTAATTTTTTCAGTGATGGGACATTATAAGGAAATTAAGTCTTTTTTTTCACTCGATAGCAACGAGTGTACAAAATCAGATTTTAAAATGTCCTCTCAACAAAGGTTATAAAATAACAGTGCATTCATTTGTGTAATGAATAAATTAAAGACTAAACATGATACTAATGTTTTGTGTTGACTGACAAACTATTGAGCTTTGAAAATTTTGGTCACCATGATTGAGGTTTATGATTTCAATGTTCAGGTCTAAGTGTACAGTGTGATGAAATGTATAATAGCACATAATAAAGTGCATAATCAAATAAATTTTAGTTTGGTAAAGGTTAAAACAATCATTTAGCCGACTCAAAAATCTTACTGTAACAGACTGACTTATTTCCTGTTGCTTTCTCAATCATGTTTATGGTGTAAGTCTGATATCTATTAAAATGTGATTTGATTCTGAGTCACCAACTGGAGCGCTCATCTCTGAGACACTAACAGGCTCAACTCTGTCAGAATCTGCTTCTTCAATACAAATGTTGTGTCTGTAAATTATGATTAGTTGGTGAACACCCACCCCTGCTTAGATCAGCTCTGAGTAAATGTGTTTTAAAAGAAACTCTCTCTTTCTATTTCACAGCTCTCTGTTCATTATCTGAATGCTCTCAGCGCCGCTATCACCATATCAACATTAATAAGACCTGGACTGAAGCTCAGAGATACTGCAGAGAGAACTACACAGATCTGGCCACAGTCAACATCATCAATGACATGAACGAGCTGAAGAAGACTGTAAATAACAGTCAGAGGGTCTGGATTGGACTGAAGAGAACAGATGTTTATAAATGGAAGTGGTCTCTGGGTGATCCTGTGAAATATCTGAACTGGGAACCTGAACCATCAAATGACACAAATAATTGTTCTGTTATGAGAAATGGAAAATGGCGTCAGCAGAACTGTAATGTGAACATGAGTCTCATCTGCTACAATGGTGAGTGACAGCAAAGCTTCACGTCACAAAACATGATCATAAGACAACAATAATAAACATCACAGTTAAGACACAGAACACATGTGGGGCAGATGAACAGGGTTGGAAACCTCAGATTAAAGCAAATCTGCACAAACACTCCACGTGACACAGTAACATCACTACATCTAACTCACTTCTCGTCTCTCACTCACTTCTCGTCTCTCACTCACTTCTCGTCTCTCACTCACTTCTCATCTCTAACTTGGTGACTAGGTGCATCAAAGGATTTAATTATCTGTCAATCACAGACTTTAATTCTCAGCTGTGGTGAGTTCTCTGAGTTTCATTTGTATGCTGTCCAATGATTTAAAGGCCAGATAACATGATGAGAAACTAAAGATGTGTCAAACACATTTGTCTTTAATGTGACTTTTTTATCAACAGACGAGGGAACTATTAAAATCCTTTCAGCCAATTATCAGCGTACAGACGCTCAGACCTGCTCTACTGGAAAACCACATGACCAGCTCTCAAAAGTTCTGTGCTTTCAGAATAGATCCCTAACAGTGGCCACTCTGTAAGAACAGTAAACATTATTAAAGAGCTATCAGATATTATCAAATATTTGTTTATATATTTTTGCTGTTCTTTGTTTTTATTAACACAGATGTGATGAAAAAACAAGTTGTTCTTTGGTTGTGAGCGATGATGTCTTCACGACTCCTTGTGATGGAAATTACAAATATCTGAATGTGTCTTATGAGTGTGTTGCAGCACCACCAAGTGAGTTTTCCAGCCAATTGACACCAAACTCTTATAAAATATACAGCAGTAAAGTTGAAGTGTATTTTAAGTGTTATTTATTTATTTATTAAGTAAGTAAGTATATAATTAACCGTCTGATTGTAGTGTACCAGTAAGTTTACTATTTTAATACTGTTGGGGAATAAACTGGCCCTCTACACTGATACTTGATATCTGTGTTTGTCTGATTCACTTACAAGGTAATCGCTTCATATCTTTTTCTATAATTGATGACACCGTTGTTTTACACTGTAAGACAAAGTAAACAAACAATTCTCTGATGTTACAGTCAACATCATCTGATGTTACCAAAAGGTTTCTCATTGGTCAAATATGCTCTTCATTGGTTACTGAGTTGACCAATCAACGTTAACCAACAGATACCTCATTTTATTTAAAAAGGAAGAAGGTTGGGATAAGAAGTGTGACGCAAAGTTTGTGAATTTGTGAACATAAGCCCTAAAAAACCTGAAATAAAAATAAAATGTAATCAGATAAGTCTGTGTTTTGCTAAACTGCTTAAAAATACAGCTTTGTTGCTGTTGATATTGCCATTACACCAAAGAAAGCAAATTACTAAACATTAATTTACAATTAAAACGCTGCAATTGTTTCTTTAGAGACATCTGTATCAGTTAAATAATTGTACTTTGCTTTGTTAGTTCAACTCCAATACGTGCAGTCCCATTTACCTTAATTTTACATTTACAATAAAAAAACACAATTTATTACATTTTTATATTAAAATAATATAATGTTATAGTTGTGACCTGACACCAATTGACCCACCATGCATTGCAGCATGAAGCTTAATTTTGTTCATTGTCACTAGTGTCGAGTTTTGTGTTATGACTGTTAATGCCTAAGTGTGTCTGTAATGTTTATGGTTATGTTGTTCGCAGTACTTTTCATTCAGAAAAAGAAGAAATTGACAATAAGATGACTGTGAGAATGAGTGGCTTACTTTAATAACCATAATATTTGATGAAATGACTTATTCTTATCCTCAATTGTTGTGATTTTAAGCACTAATCCGTTAACATGGGCAGGTAAAAAATATACACCGTATACGCAAACACAGTTTGTGTGAAACAGGCGTTACTGTCGCTGACAGCCTGGTGATCATTTGCAACTCACCTAAGAATACGTCGAGGCACATATTCAAACAGGCTCTTCTTTATAAAGAACTGTAAATTATTGGTTTTATACTTATAATCTTTGATATCAAACGGCAACAATGAAAAGGTGACTTTGGATGTAGGCCACTATCATTTTATAGGATAGTTCACAAAAATTCTGTCATGAATTACTCATTCTCAAGTTGTTCCAAATATGTGTAGATTTATTTGTTTGATGGATCACAAAGAAAGATATTTGGAAAAATGTTTTAAGGGGCACCATAGTAGAAAGAATTATTGCATCATTTTTATTTTATTTGTTAACAAACAGTTCTTGGGCACATTTGACATCTATTTGAATGGTAGTCAATGGTGTCAGAACTGTCGTTTGCTAACATTCTTCTAAATATCTTTCTTTGTGATCAACCGAACAAAGACATTTGCACAGGTTTGGAACAACTTGAGGATGATTAAATAGTGACAGAATTTTCATTTTTGGGTGAAGTATCCCTTTGCACTTATGTGGAACAGCCAGCTTTTGTGACCAAATGAAAATAGCTTTCAGCACGAGCGATTCTGCAGACACCCCTCCTCAGATAACAACACTACGATTAGGCTTTTCTCTTTCTTTGCTAAAACTGTTATATGTCAAACACACACAATTAAATCTGCCAGGCCAGATAAAACAAAGACACAAGATTAAATTAATTCAAAGGTCAAGTGCCCATCCAAAGAAAAACTCAGTACAACAAGCCTGACTTAAAATAAAACATATCTACGTCCAAATCTCTGTTATTTCAGAAACATCAGTAAAAGTGGTGTCTGTTACAAGGGAATAGTGATTTGTAGAGTAACTAACAATTGTAATGTTCCTCAAACATTCACTTAACCAAGAAATGTTCTTAAACCATTAGAAAACTGGACATGTTTTTTAAGAACAAACTTTTGTTGGCATGTTCACATCTTTCCTTCATCTCAATCCAGTCTTAATTTAGATCATTATTGAGTAAGAAGTGATAAAGCTGTTTGCATTCTCTTTGGATGAGTTTAATGTTTTAAAGGCTTGCCTCAAGTTTGAATGGTTGTATATAAAAAATAGTAATAATATGAACTAATGATTTTTAGTAAACATTACTAATGGAAACTTGACTTGCCAACTTAAAATGATTTGTAAATTTACCTAAACCTGTTTAGTTTCAACCATTGTGTAAATCTAAACCCTTTAGTGCAACAGGTTTAAACGCAATTTCTAGTAAAATCAACTCATTTGCGTTAAGAGTGGAGAAAACTGTTTTCTGTTTCATACAAATTCAAGTCCAGCGCCTCCACTCTCATATTCATTATAGTTTGTTTCGGCAATTTCTGATTCACAAATAAAGCACTGCTCAAAACTTTCAGAAGAAAAGAGTTTCTGAAGATTCATGTCTAGACTGTTAGTGAAGAAATCATGAGACTTTAATCTTTATTTTCTTCAACAGACAGAAGTAAATCATACATCATTGATACTTCTAGTAAAACTTGGAGAGAAGCTCAGAGTTTCTGCAGACAGTATCATACTGATCTGATCAGTGTGAGGAACCAGACTGACAATCAACTGATCCACAACATCATTAATGATACTGAGACATCTGTCTGGATTGGTCTTTTCAGAGACTCGTGGGAGTGGTCAGATAACACTGACTCCACCTTCAGATACTGGATGACGGGTGAACCGAATAATGGTGGTGGTTCTGAAAATTGTACAGTGGTCAGAATGAATGATCAGGGTCAATGGAATGATGCAAGCTGCAGTAACTCTAACACTTTTGTGTGTCATGAAGGTGAGGTGATAAAAGTCAATGTGTGTGTTTGACGACAGAAGTTTCTTCATCATGAAACTGATCTCAGTTCAGTCACAGTGTTTGTGTTTTGTTCTCATGTTCAGTTGTTTGGTGTTTATTGTGTGTTCAGATGAGCTGATCTTGATCCAGAAGAATCTGAGCTGGACTGAAGCTGTGAGATACTGCAGAGAGAATCATGTGGATCTGGTTTCAGTTGATTCACAGGAGATTCAGCTCTGGGTGAAAGCAGCGGTTCATCAGGCCTCGACTGCTGAGGTGTGGCTGGGGTTACGTCACTCCTGCTCTGTGGGGATCTGGTTCTGGGTGAATGGAGAGATCACGTGTTATCAGAATTGGGCTCCAGGGAATGAAACAGCAATGGACGACTGTGAAGGTGAAGTGAGATCTGGAGCGGTTCAGTCTGGAGGAGATCATCTCTGGATCCGTCTTCCTGAATCTCAAAAACTCAACTTCATCTGTACAAGGAAAGAGAAATAATTATTGTTTTTTGTTCCTTTATTCATTTTCTGGTTTTCGTTTTTTTTGTTGCTCAGCAATAGGGACCATTTAAGGGCACACTGCAAATACATGAATCAAACTCTCATGACTCCCAGCATGACTCCCTGAATTAGTTTGATATTGTCACCATTGTTGAGGTTTATATGACAAGTGTCGGTGTGTAAGTGTGTCAGTAACATATTCATTTTTTTCTGTTCATGCTGTCACAGCATCTTTGTATTTATCAACCAAAACATTTACATTAATATCAAATTTTGACTCTTATGTTTGGCAAACTCTGTCAATTTAACCTCTTAAGTCAAGAACTCAACTAAAGCAAACACTGATGTCAATGGTTAATTTCTGGTGCAAAAGTGATATTAATTCAATGCCATTAACATTGAAAAACTAACAATTTAAAACATTAATTAAATGATTTCTTGCTGTTAGGGGACACTTTTGTTCTTTTTCATATGTGATTAGTAAAAAAGTTCATAATAGAGTTAAAGGGGCACTGGCAGCATCCACATGGGGGCTAGCAGCCGGATCTTCTTCTTTCTTAATGTGACACATAGACGAAAAACAAGATCTCCGGTAAAAACTTCCGGTAAAGAAGACCTGACAGGGCAAATCACAAAACCTTATAACAAGCCTTCCGTTGAATCCAGCATGGTGTAATGCCACAGTTTTAAGCACCGTTCTTTCATGTACTTACTCAATAATAGGTTTAAGTTAATTTTACTCAAAAGATCTTACGGACTGCCGCTTTAAATTGCATTTTTTTGGGATAATATATCATTTAAGTGAATTATTAACAGATGATAGTGATGTGTTACTGCTTTAGCTCTTTCAACAATGAAAATGAAATGTAAAAATAAAATCTGGTTAAGGTTGACTTTCATTCTGTATGTTGGATTCATGTAAAACAGAGAAAGCATTATAGAGACTTTTCACTTCATGTGTAATTATAATTATAAATGTTAAGATTTATGAAATGAATTGTTGGCAGTCTAGATACTGACTATCCGAATAAATGCAGAAAACTAGACTGGAATTAATTGAAATCATTTGTTTTTATACACATTTTTAACTGCAGGAATGAGCAGATCGCTCAGTGATGTGGTCTCAATATGACAAGTGGTTGAACTCAAGTGGACAAAAAGACAAAACTCAAAAATCTGAAGTCAAACTGTAACTTTTGATCATCCTTCTAATGAAAATATAAATCGAAAAATAATGATTTAATCGTTTCTTCATCTGGCTTTTTTGAAAAGCTTGTTGAACACTTTAAATAAAGTTATATAATGTCTATAAAGACTTTAAACGTTTATAATATTAGGATTACATGGAATTATATATATTTTTTGTCTATTATATCCACTAAGATATTCACCACTCGCCCAGTTATTCTACACTAAATTATGAAATAATAAAGAAACAATTGCCAGCCCACCGATTAAATAATAAGATTTACTTGTGTGAACATATCTGAGAATACAGCTACATATATTACAATTTCACTGCAAAATGTAACTGACAAGTTTGTATAAAAAGATTTAGTCAACTTAACTTAATGACGTTTTTTACATTCAAGAGATGAATTTTAATTCAAGTATTTGTGAATGATGAGACAGTGTAGTTACACAGTTCAGCCTGCAGGTGGAAGCCATTTGAATACTGATGTCATGAAAACATTGTGAGTGTTTCTTGTCTCTATCATTGTTTAAATGCTTGACTGTAACACAACCTGATGGAAGAAACACAGTCAGTTACATTTGGTCAATTTAGACAAGACGAGGCCTTATTAGACCAATATTCATGACCATAGACAAAATGTTCTATGCACCTTGTGGAACTGTATTAAGGAGCATTGTTATTGTAATTGAGGAAAGAATGAATATGGTTGCACAGACAAGACTGTGTACGAGTGATTCATAGAACAACCATATATATTTTTTATAAATATGAACGTTGCTGTGTATTTTATATGTTTTATAAATGAGGCCCTTGGTGATATAAATCTGATAATATCTTTATGAAGTTCATTTTCAAAGACCTGTAAACTAAAGCTTTTGAAATCATTAGTATTCTTTCTCTGATCATTTGTGGTTTATGAACAATCGTTTATTGAATCAATTATAAGGTTCAACTATAAATAAAAGTGGAATGAAAAATTATATTTGCAGTGAATGAAAACTGTTCAAATATGATTTCCATTTTATACAGTATATATTTCTGTTAAAATACTGTAGTTTGCAGATTTTATGCTTAATTGTAAAGTTAACATTTTCTGTTAATATTCACATTCAGATAATTGTCACATATTTCCGGAATGCTTTGCCTCACATAGAGCTTAGTTCCTTAATCAATGAATTTCAGAGCTGTTGATAGAAAACTTGTCTTCATATTTCAGCATCCATCAAACAAAACAAAAGTTTTATCTGAAAAATACACATTATATGACACAAAGAGATAAATGAGTAAAAACCAAATGTGAAATAAAGTAGAAATAAAGTGCTATCCCAGCAGAATTGTTTGATGTGTAAAAGCAGATGCTTTCGCCATCTAGTGGTTAAAAACGCTGATGCAAAAACCCAAAAATCAGCATGAAATAAACAGCTGAGATGTAAAAAGAGAGAAGAAAACTTTTATGAAGTTAATGACATTGGCAGTATTCAACTAAGCGAATCATTGCTCACTATAATGGTGACATAAAATTAAACTTGTGTTCATTGTCAAAAAGGATTTTGTAGATGTTTGTTATTTGGTCAATTAAAGCAATCGATGTGATCTCCTGTTTTTGACCACTTTTATGTACATTCCACAATGAAAAAAATGACTTGTAATTTTTTTATTGCAGGTTTTTGCATTCACTATTATAAAGTTCATTTTACTCCTGAAACTAGGTTAAACCTACTCAGTTTTTTGGTACATTTATTTTGAAATTGTGAATAGATCTGACAAATTTTTTCCTGTATGGACTAAAAAAATTATGTAAATCTAAATAGATTATTCTACATAAAATTATTTAAGAGTAATAAGTAAATAAAATGTGTTATTTTAATGTTCAATTGATTATATCTTTTTTGGTAAATCTAACTTTTGGTAACATCTAACAATGTGAGAATTTTTTCTCACATTGTATTTATTTTCAGTAAAACAATTTCCTGTTGACTGGGGAGACAGTGAGAAGAAAATATGATAAACAGTGTGTCAAAACGTGATTAATTACCCATAATTTATTACCCCCTCCCAGGTTTATGATTATGTCCTTTGACCGTATCCTGTGTACATTTATGATCCCTTTGTTGTTGTTCAGGAAAAAATTGTATAATGTCCAGAGCTCGCTGCCTCACACCCCCCTTCTTTGCAGAAGAGATAAGGAATTGGTTTGAGAATGTTTGGTCTCTGACCTCCTGTGAATGAAAGCATTAAAAGATGAGTTAAAGAAAATAAGCAGCATTGCTGTTTAATAAAAAGGGATATAGTGATCAAATGAAATAAGCGAAAATAGTCAGGTAGAGTTTTTAAGCTTTAAAAATAACTTTTTTAAAACATTATGAACTTTTTTCAGAACTATTGATGACAAAAAATGAGTTAAAGAAAATAAGCAGCACTGATGATAGACAAAATAGATAAATAGTGTTTAACTGAAACAAGAGTCAGTTGTTAAAAATGAAGTTCCAGCTATGTTGGTGAATCCTCTGTCCCCCTTATTACCCACACACACACACACACACACACACACAACCCCACACACACACACACAAACACCCACACACACACACACACACACACACACAGACTTCCCACCCCCAGAACAAGACAATGCTTTCAGACATGTCTCCCAGCCCCAGTGTGTAGTCCATCTGATGTGTGTGAGTAGTATATTAGAGAGAGAGATAAATGAAATGTTACTGCGTGTGATGTTTCTTCTAAGATCAAGTAAAAAAGTTTATAAAAGTCTTGCTCTGGTTCCTGGGTAATGTCTCGCCTATCTGACACCCCACACCACCTGGCAAAATATTGGTCCCATCCTGAAGGACTTACAGCGGGTGTCTGTCTCGAGACCCCACATGAAACTAGGGGTCTGTTTTTCTTATCAACATGACCTGAACAAAGTTTATAATTGTTGGTTAGTTCATTGTGGGGGAGCTTCTCCCTCAGAGAAGGGAGAAGCTTTTCCAAAGTGAGTCAGATTTTTCTCATTTGTCTTTGGCTGTCAGTATGAAGTAAATTAATGTGCTGGCCAGACATATGTACCCAAGAAACACAAAGTTTTTTATGTAATGTTATCAAGATGCTACCCACATTCCTTTTGGTTACCAGGGCCCGGTTTTTCAAAAGTAATCCACTAGGATTTTGGATAACGGATTGGATCAAATCTTGAAAATGTGTTTTTCAAAAGAAGAAACGGATGACATAATCGGATTTAGATCACATAATCCAATCTTGGTTTTGATCCGGATCAAACCTTTAGTTTGGATTTTTCAGAACTTTTTTGTAGGATTTGGATCACTTTGATCAAAAAAATCTGGATTAAACTGATCCCATCAGAAGGGTGGATTCAGCGTGGATTTCATGGCCAAAATGTAATGAAAACTTTAAAATGTATCAAATAATACTATATTTGGATCATGCAGTATCTTACAAGATATCCTATTCATTCATAAGGTTTTAATTTTATTTGTTCATCCGTCAGGCTACAGTGATAAGGTAGGCTTTAACGTATTCAGCCTTTCAGTATAGGCCTACAGCAAAGTAGAAAGAGTTTGGCCTCATAAAATAATCCTCCAAAATTGACCAAAAACAATAAATTTTATTCTGTCACTAATAGATATATATATTCATCAAAATCGAAAATATTTTTGTTTTTAGAATATTTATTAGTGATGTATGCAATGATTACAGAATAATCAAAAAAAATGCAAAGAATGGCAATCACAAATTTTTGATATCCAAAACAAATCCAAATCAGAAATAGTGTCTAACTATTGCGTCCCTTGTTGCACGTCCTGTTTGCTCGTTCTGGCAGAATGCAGGAGGTTGGTCAGGGTCTCCGAGGGGCTCAGGTGCATCATAGTCAGCACAGAGAGGGACATTGCGCTTAGTAGCGATGTTGTGCAGGACAATACAGGCAAGGGTTATGTTGCATGCTTTCTGTGGTTCCGCTCTCAGGTAGTTAAGGCATGCAAAGCGCTTCTTAAGAACTCCATTTAAACGCTCAATTGCACATCTTGCTCTGCAATGAGCAGTGTTGAAGCGTGCCTGCGCCGGTGTATTTGCTGTTAGAAAAGGAGTCATCAGCCATGGTAGGAGTGGGTAGGAACTGTCTCCTAATATTATGCCATCCGGTCGGTTGGTTTGGAGGTCTCTATATAGAGCGCTCTCCCTCAGGATGCGTGCATCATGGACAGACCCAGGCCACTTGACAACGCAGTTGGTGATGATGAGGTCAGCATCACACACAAGTTGGACATTGATGCTGTGCCTCCCCTTTCTGTTTATAAACTCCCATTCATTCTCACGAGGTGCTTGTATATGCACATGTGTGCAGTCGATTGCTCCAATAGTACTGGGCATATTCCCCAATAGAAAAGAGCTGTGCTTGGCCTGGGCAATCTGGTTGTCCTTTGGAAAAGAAACAAATTCGTTGACCAATCTGGCCAGTAGGATTGACACATCTCTCACCACATCACACACAGCTGATTTCACCACTCCCATATAGTCACCAACAACTTGATAGAAAGTCCCACATGCATAAAATCGGAGAGCAATGAGGATCTGGTCTTCCACAGACAGACCGTGACTCCTTTGGGTTCTGTGTTGAAGTTTTGGCCTGAGAAGGTTCACAAGGTACTCTATATCAGCCTTCCCAAAGCGAAACCGGACATACAGCTCGTCAGCAGTGTATTGCTCCAGTGGCTTGGTACGTTCAACATACACCCTTTGACGGTAACCTCTCCTGGCAAAGTGGTGGTGGCGGTGGACAACACCTGCCATTTCACTGCCTCTCTGTGAATCCTCTGAGAAGGCTGATTTATATGGCTGTGTAGATGGTCTTTTCAAACACACATATTCCAACTGATTAGTTTTGGCTTGTGTTCAATTGAGGCAATTGGACCCAAGGCCTATAATTGATGAACAATGTTCACTATAGTAAAGCAACGGAACCATGGACTCAAGAAGCTGTATCTTCACTGCTGCCGAAACCAATGCACTACTAGAGGGTGTTCGGTCCCATTATAGAACAATAGTGGGAAGTTTTAATTCTGCTAAGGATACCAACAAAAAGAAAAATGATGTTTGGATTTTAATCACAGAAAATGTGAATGCCATAGGGTCTGCCCAGAGGAGGACCACAGACCAAATCAAATCTGAAATTATTGTGGAGTATTTGACAGTAAGTCTTTTTTTTAAATTCAATATATCTATACTTGATACTTGTTAAAAATATCCTCAATGTACGGTGTTTGTGTTGTAGGTCTCAGATGAGCGGACTGCTGGAAGAGGATAAGATGGGGTTTTTCTTCTTTTTAGTTTTTTTTAAATGTGTGTGTTTTCATTTCAAATAAAAATAAACTTATATTGACCCCAAACTGGCTATTCTATTTGTTGCTCTTTACATATCTATAGTTGTACATTGTGATTTCCTATCCTGTTTGAGCACTGGTTATCCAGCACTGGTTATCCAGATTTGGTGATCCTGAAAAGTTCCTATCCGGATCAGATTGATCCAATCCGATGTTGCTTTAAAAAACTGGCTCCAAAAGTAAGCTGGATTACGTAATCACGGATCGCAAAAAAAGGATTACTAAATCCGGATCAATTTTATCCGGATTAAACCTTTTGAAAAACCGGGCCCAGGTGTCCGCGATCATATCCCGTGTGTTCGTAGTCAGCGGTGATGGCTTGACTTCCTTTATATTTGTTAAAGTCTTTAGCCTGGCTTTCATGGATCATGTGATTAGTGTTTGGTCCAGAAATCTACAAAATAAATATAACTTTTACCACAGTTGTTACACATATTCGGTTAATATGCACAAGCTTCTTTTCAGAGAACATTTTAGATGTCACTGTATTCATAAAATCAATATGTATCCATTAACAATGTATTACATGTATATCCGCAATAACAACACAGTTTAAAATGTAAATCATTTAGCACTATAATTTCTTTTCAAAACAGAGTTTTACATTTTATTTATTTGTTAAATAGTAAAACTTAGTGTTAACTGTTGCTCGATGTGCCATTGGTCGGATCTCTCGGTTGATTCATCTTTTTGTAAGCATTGAGGATCAAATGTATAGGCACTGTACAGGGGAATTTTGTGAAGTGACGAATAGAGAGTAGCAAATGCAAAAGGTTTATTTTCCATTTTCTGACAAATCTTCTTGGAATTTTGATTCATTCCTTCAGTTCTATCTTCTTGTAGAAAAAATGTTGACATTCCTCAAATTCTTCGACCACTTTTGCCTGAACATTAAAAGCTCTCAGCGCAGTACAGGTGAACAGGAAAAATAGAAACATGTTCCACTTGAAATGTTTCATACAACAATGATAACAGACTGTAGAACGTCAGATAATGTGACCAACTCTCAACAGCCTGTTTTAAATATTGATTCAACACGTCACGTCAGATTCCTGATATGCTGATATGTCACATTAGTCTTTTGCATATCCTGTTAGATGGGTGATAAGTCATATTTGTCTTTGGCATAACCTGTTACATGCAAGTCAAAGATTTACATCGAGATAAGTGAAGCATAGAGACACATTTATAACAGCCAAACGTGAGCCAATTATCTTGGTTCATAGCTACTGTATCATCTGATTTGAGATAATCATAGGAGACATGTCAAATTTAGTCTTAATATTCTAAGTTTAATTATGGTCACAATTTTCTAATAAATGCTTTTTTGAAAGTTGCACATTTCCACAGATTAAAGAGACATAATATTTTAGCTGCAATGCATGCTGGGTAAAAAAACAAAAGTCATACATGACTCCCAGCATGCATTGCAGCTAAAATAAAATACACAACTTTTGTCACCATTGTTGAGATTCATATAGCGATTCTTCATGTCTAATTGATTCAAACAGTTGGCTTTTTTTTATCTATTAAGAGTTTACTTTAATGATAAAATATATCACTGTGGTGCCGTCTCAGAGTCAAAATTCAGTCTGAAAATTAGTAAATAAATCTACTTTCAGCTTAAGAAAGTCATAACTGTATCAAAACCATAAATAAGTGGACACCAATATTTAACTTTGTTTTGCAGTTATACATGTGCATTATTACAGCTAACCAAAAATGAATTAACAATGATAAGAGCATAACTAAAGGAAACACTAAACACTATCAGGGTGATTTCTTATTTTTCATGTTTTCTTCAGTGACTATGTTTGTTAACATCAGGTGTTCATAATTAATCATCAATCATCACCTCATTAGTCATCTTAATTATCTCATTCACTTTAACTCTGCTTCAGTGTTACTTTTTAACACTCTGAGTGATAATTATATAAACAATAACAGTGTTCATTTCACACTGGAGGTTTTGCTATGCATGGATGTTAGATGCCGAATCCTTGAGCCTACATTGTGTTTTAGTGTAGATTTAAAGTTTGCCTCCCTTGGAGAGTATAGTGAGGTATGTCAATCGTAATAAAGACTTGTAGGAGTTAATGTTTGTTGAGCAATGTAATCTTGAGGTGATTCGATATGTTTGAGTTTGTTGAATTATTATGTTTTATTATTTGTATGCGTGTTGAATATAGTTTTCACAGTGCTGTGGGGAGCATAGAGTCAATGCATGATGTACGGAATAAAGACTCTTTTAAAATACATCCCTTTGTCCCACATCATGAGTTTAAGGAAACTTCACGCATCACTTGAGGCTCAAATTCATACATATCAGTCGTACGTGCTTGGCACAGATCCAGTTCAAACACACCACATGTACTCTCATGCCCAGGTCCTACCCTTTACAACAAACATCTGCTCACTCACCAATAACTCAAGGTTTGTGGGTGTGTTTTGTGCTTTTGCAGTTGTATTTAAAGCAGCATACAGGTCTCTCTCTGTCAGACTGATCGAGACGTCCATCAGATCCACTGCTATCATCCAACACTTCTCTATGTGAGTACAATTACACACAAACATTTCTTCACATAAAAGTTATGATCAGAAATATGAGCCTGTGAACAAACCAGAGGTGAAATATTTCCTAATGATTCCATTGAAGGACTCAACATATGCTGTATGTCATGTCATCTCGTGTTAGGACCACATACATGACAGACCAATGTACGGGGCTGAATTATATCAATTGTACCGTATGGAACGTGTTTGGAGTAATACACATTGACAAATATTACTCATACAGTGTTTATGTGTTTATAACAACAGTGCATAAATTGCATGTTCCCTTTGACGTGCATGTTGTCTATTTAGTTGAAGGTTATATAAGAACGGTTTGCAGAGGTGGGAACAAGTCATTGTTTTGCAAGTCACGAGTCTCAAGTCTTTTAATTCAAGTCTTAATTCAAAGTCGATTTGGACTCGCCTCTCCCTGACAACCCTTGAATCAGTGTTCATAATTGTAGATTCTTTGTTTTATTTCTACTGGACAATTGTCAAAACAATTATTAAGCCTCTGCCTTTATTAATGCACAAATGTTCTTTATAAAACTTAACGACACCCCTAAATATTTTGAATTGAATGAATTTAAAGGATCAGGAGCACAACTAAAGCAAACACTGATGTCAATACACTGTAAAAAATGTTCCGTAAATTTTACGGCAAAATACCGGCAGCTGTGGTTACCAGGAAAATTCCGTAAAAAATACAGGAAAAGAATGTAAACAGCTTTGCAGTTTAAAACTCAGGGTACAAACTTCAAGCGGTGTATGAACTTAATACATTTGAGTCTTTTACATCAACAGAATTTCTTAATATAAAATTGAAACATGGTCCAAATGCACAAAAGTGAAAACATTACATTTACTTAATTTTCTTCTTTGTAATTTGTTATTAAAACATCAAAGTCACTTTTAAACAAAGCAACATGCAGCATGACATCTGCATCTCATTGCCTGACCTTGACTTAAACACAGACTCCATTCTTCAGCATAGTGGTGACCCACAAAACATTAAATATCAGAAAAAAGAGAGAAAATACAAATTCCGTAGTTTTTACGGAAAAATACCGGCAGCTGTGGTTGCCAGCAAGCTACCGTAAAATTACAGGAACATCCTGTTTTTATTCATCCAATCAATTCACAGTGCAAAACATGAGCCACACCCACTATTCATCTTGGAAATATGTCAGAATACTGAAGACGATCATCACTTCTGCTTCACAGGGACTGCAGCATAACATCCATGACTTGATGCTCTATTGTTGCTTAAAGTCACCGTTATTGTGATCACTGTTTGCTTTAGTTGGCGTCTTTCAGCCGTCATATATAAATTTACAGTTTTCTTTGGGCTGCTATGACATTGTTTTATATAAAACATAGTTTTGTAGCAAGTGACATCAAGTGAAAATGTGATAAGATTTTTTCAAAAGCTAATTCTACGATGTTATTTAATTACTTTTTTTTTTTAGAAACGTCTAAATTAATTTACATTCAAAATTCACATTTCCAGAAACAATCAATATAAAAGTTGATTTTTTGAACTATCAAAAGATTTGCATTTGGTCTTTGACTCACACATCAAGAATCAGAGTATGAATCTCAACAGTGGTGACTAACAATTGAAAATCTAACAGCCGCAATGCATGCTGGGAGTCATTGATGAGTTTTGTCCTTTGATGATACCCACAATGCATTGCGTTTCTCTTTAGAGGTTTTTTCTGTTGTCACCATTGTTGAGACAAACTGTTATATTCTTGATGTCTGCTAGAACATTTATTATGTGTCACAGGTGCTGTCAAAGACTTTCAGTATATTATTTAATTTCATACAATATCTTAAATGAGGACAACAAATAACTTTATAGTAAAACCTAAACTCGCAACCATTTATTTACTCTCCAACCTAACGAAGTTAATAGTTTGCTTTGTCTGAGCTTTTACCCACCTGTTTCGGTCTATGTTTCAACACATAGATATCAAAACTGGGGAAAGACTTCTTCACATAAGAAGTAAAGGGTGAAGATCCCAACTAAAGCAAACACTCATCACCATAATGGTGACTCAACTAAACCATTAACATGTAAACTTGTGTTAATTCTTAATTAGAACTTTTGTAGACATGCAAGAGAAATAAAGTGACAGTGGTGTCTGTAAGTGAAGGTGATAATAGTGTTTGTGGAGTTAAAAACTCCAAAAGTTGTGAAAACTATGGAATTTCACTGTTCATTTCCCAGAGAATTTGACAGGGTTTTCCGTATTTTTACGGACGTTTTTTGACAACAGTTTTCTCTGTGAAAACTACAGAATTTCACTGTTAATTTCACAAGCACTTTAACAGGGTTTTTCCGTAAAAACAATGGATTTTTCGCTGTTAATTTTACAGAAAATTTTACAGTGTTTTTCCATATTTTTTACGGACGCTTTCTGATAACAGGTTTTTTGGGAATTTTACCGTAAACTTCACGGGCATTTTTTACAGTGTACACTGTAAAAAAAGCCTGTGAAATTAACAGGAAAATTCTGTTCTATCCGCAGTATCCGATGTCAATAGTCGGGGATCTTCAAGACGACATAATGGACGACACTCTCATCGTGGAAGTTGAAAAACTAAAAGTTATTTATGACCCCCAAGATGTGATGTACAAGGATATACAAGTAAAAAAAAAGCATAGGAGGCAGTGGCTGCTTGGTGTGGATGGTGAGTGGTACATTTGATCTTTTGATAATACACGATCCAACAAATGAGTAAAGACAGGACTAAAGACATTGCCTATTATATTTTACACACACCACGTAAGTCTATGATTTAGTGACTTTGAAAGTGTGATTCCCCCCCGACCGTGTCTAAAACGTTCACTGATTTCAAAGACATTTAAAAAATAAATAACAGAGCTTACAATGGCGATTGTCTGCAAATTGCTGAATATTAAATTTGTATCTGTTATCCCTATATTATCATATGCTTTTGCATTTTAAGCACACATCATGAACAGGTGTTCTATTCTGCTATTGCTAATATGCGGGTATATATGCTAGTAAATCTAACATGAACCTAACGTGATGCTAAATATTCAGTTTTTAATTATGTGTGTCAAGGTTGTATAAATAGATTGACTATTTTGCTTGAAAAAAAAGGCTTGTCATTCTCTTCTAATTATTTTGTTCATATTACATGGCATTTTGTGTTGACGGATAACAATTAAAAAAGGTCTTATATTTTCTTATCAAAGAGGAAAAGCGAATCACTTAAACGTTTTGTAACAATCTTCAACCATCAAACAGTACAAACAAGCATATAAGGAGATTGTATATTATGTATGAAACATAAATACTGGTTAAAATATATAGCAGAAACTAAAGATTATTAGATGTCATATAAAATAACTTGATGAGTGTTCTCTCCGGTGAAGGTCAACTGGGTGCACCAACAATCTACGTTGTCTCCTTTTTCGTAATCTCCTCAGCACCAAATACAGCGCAATTGCCTTTCTTTGATCTACCATAAGTCCTACAAGCAATCTAAGAAATCAAGTTTAATCCAAGAAATCCAGTTTAATCTAAGAAATACAGTTTTATGAACTTCTATTAGAAAACCAACACAAAATATTTTGTAAAATAAGATAAAGGGATGCAGACTTACCCATGCTGTAAACAAGACGCGTTTCAGATGCTCATTGGAAACGCTTCAGGTGTGGAAGGAAAATGGCGACGCGCTGCTCCTGCTCTGCCTATACTGTAAAAAAAACAGAAATTAACGGTAAAATTCTGTTCTTTTCACACAAAAAACATGTTATCAGAAAGTGTCCGTGAAAAATACGGAAAAACACTGTAAAATTGTCTGTAAAATTAACAGCAAAAATTCCATTGTTTGTACGGAAAACCCTGTAAAAAATGCCGTGAAATTAACAGTGAAATTCTGTAGTTTTCACAGAGAAAACTGTTGTCAAAAAACGTCCGTAAAAATACGGAAAACCCTGTCAAATTCTCTGGGAAATGAACAATGAAATTCCATAGTTTTCACAAGGAGTTTTTTTAACTCCACAAACACTATTATCACCTTCACTTACAGACACTACTGTCACTTTATTTCTCTTGCACGTCTACAAAAGTTCTAATTGAGAATTAACACAAGTTTACATGTTAATGGTTTTGTTGAGTCACCATTATGGTGATGAGTGTTTGCTTTAGATGGGATCTTGACCCTTTGCTTTCCATGTGAAGAAGTCTTTCCCCAGTTTTGATATCTATGTGTTGAAACATAGACTGAAACATGTGGGTAAAAACTCACACAAAGCTAGCTATTAACTTCTTTAGGTTGGAGAGTAAATACATGGTTGAGAGTTTTGATAGTGCTTTAAAGTTATTTGTTGTCCTCATTTATGATATTGTGTGAAATTAAATATTATACTGAAGGTCTTTGACAGCACATGTGAAACATAATAAATGTTCTAGCAGACATCAAGAATATAACAGTTTGTCTCAACCATGGTGACAACAGAACAAAACTTTAAAGATAAACGCAATGCATTCTGGGTATCATCAAAGCACAAAACTCATCAATGACTCCCAGCATGCATTGCGGCTGTAAGATTTTCAATTGTTAGTCACCACTGTTGAGATTCATACACTGATTCTTCATGTGTGAGTCAAAGACCAAATGCAAATCTTTTGACGGTTCAACTTTTAAATTGATTGTTTCTGGAAATGTGAATTTTAAATGTAAATTCATTTAGACGTTTGTAAAAAAAAAGATGTAGTTTGAAGGGTTTTAACTACAATTTATGTTTTAAATGTCCATTTAATTACAGTCTATGGTTTTAACTACATTTTATTTCTTTTTATGGCTTACATATAATCAATAGTAGAATGTGTGTATTAGTGTGAACAATTGCGAATAAAATGTGTGCTTAATGGGTTGGGAGTATGTGTGTATGTGCAGCATTGCGTGCAAAGAAGAGGGTCAGCAGTTTGAGGGTTTGCACGAGAACTCAGCTGTTTGACCTGAGGTCATGCTGTACATGCAACGCACATACCCATATAGCGCGGGTTTTAAGAAGCAAACCATATGTGGAAACTGTGTGGGGGATGTGTGGTATTCTTCAGAATGTGTGTTGGGGCTATGTCTTAGGCTATGATATGTCTTATGATATGTCTTATGATATGATGCAGAAAACGAGGAGAATAGAATGTGTGTTTTGCTGTATCATGTGATGTGTTGCAGACAAAGGAGAATGAAGCTGAATGGAGGAAAGACGAGGCGGAGCTCTGAAGAAAGAAGACACACCCACACATAAACACATAAAATGTTGTAAAACTTTTGAAGCGTTGCTGATCTCTGGTAGTACTCTGTGCGTAGAGTGAGTGTGTGAGACAGCCCAGCGCTGAGTTCAAATTAATAAACTTCAACTTTTGTTCATCCGAAGTCCAGTAAGTCCAATTTTTGAATACGCAGGACAGCTGATGTTCATCAAGTTAAACAACATCGTAGAATTAGCTTTTGAAAAAATCTAATCACATTTTCAATTGATGTCATTTGCAGCAAAACTATGTTTTATAAAAAACAATGTCATTCATAGCAGTCCAAAGAAAACTGGAAATTTCTACATGACGGCTGAAAGACGCCAACTCAAGCAAACACTGTTCACAAAAACGGTGACTTTGAATATACAAATAAAGCATCGAGTCATGGATCCCAGCAAGCAAAAATGTGTTCCTTAGACGCTACCCAGCAAGCAAAAATGTGTTCCTTAGACGTTATTTAGACGTTATTTAGACCACTCCAGTCCACGTGCATTACTACAGGGAATGTTTTGGATGTCTCTCTAAACAACACATGAACAAGTTAATGAGTAAAATCAGGTTGAGTTAAGGAATCAATCATCACTTCATTATCTCATTAATGATGAACAGCTGCTGTTAACAAACACAATCACTAAAGAAAACATGAGCAATAAGAAGTCACCATAATAGTGTTCAGTGTTTCCTTTAGTTGGGGTTTACCCTTGATTTTTACGAGAAGTTTTCTGAAGCACAAATCTAGCAACCAAGAAAAGGAAATATTATTTATTTTCTTGTTGTTGGAAAAATTTGCGCAACGTTGAGTGCTTAGCAACCAAGAAAAGAAAATATTGTTTATTTTCTTGTTGTTGGAAAAATTTGCACAACTTTGAGTGCTGGTGTGTTATTTATTAGATGTATATGTCCCTAGATTACATCTCTGTTTTGACAGTTTAGATGGAAACTGCAGATATTTAAAAGTTTGAAACTTTTTTATTGTTTAAACTTCCAAACATCAAGAATCACCTTATGAATCTCAACAAGGGTGACAGAGTTGAGTTGCATCTTTTCTTCATGCAGCAATGCATGCTGGGAGTCATGGAGGAGTTCTGTTCTAAGCTGTTACCCAAAATGCATTGCAGCATAAAGCTTTCTTTTGTTGAGTGGCACCACTGCTGAATTTCATGAGCTGATTCTTGATGTCTGAATTGTTCACGTGATATTTGTACTATTGTAATAGTAAAAAAAATCCTTAACAAAATTTTTCACCTCACCGAGTCATACAATAACAAAACACATCTAACACTAATGCAATTACCACCTAAAGGGTAACAGTCCATTTCACCTTCTATCAAGGTGTTTTGAATGTACTTCAGAAACACAATATTACAACTATCAACAAACTTCACATACTGAATCAAGGGTGAGACGCCTACTAAAGGAAACACTAAACACTATTGTGGTGACTTCTTTTTATTTCTGGCTTTGTTCACTGATTATTGCTGTTATTTCATCATTAATGAGATAATTAAGATAATTAAGATAATTACTCACATTCATTCTAAAGTATCTATAAAACATTGCTTTTTTTGCATGGCATTAAGTTATTGTGCAAGATTTGTGATAGCCAGCAATGTCACTATACTTCAATTTGGTCTTTTCATTTTTCTAGATTTGGGACATTTCAAACGGATCTATTTTTCTAGATTTGGGACATTTCAAACGGATCTATCCGTTTGAAATGTCCCAAATCTAGAAAAATAGATTGAAATGTCCCAAATCTAGAAAAATAGATTGAAATGTCCCAAATCTAGAAAAATAGACTGACTTTGTAAGGGCGGAACGAAAAAAACGACGGAGATTGGTTCCGCCCGGACCGTAATCCTCAAACACCGGATACTCCGGGAAATCCGGGAAAAGAAATCAGGGGTTTATCGCTCGCAGGTGGTTGATGAGCGGCGCGATCGCGGATTGGGCAGTATGAAGAGCAGGAGGAGGTTAAAGAGGGCCTCAGAAACTGCAGAGAGGTAGTAGGCCTTTTATTCCAGCCGTGTCGGCGA
This sequence comes from Triplophysa tibetana, assembly GCA_008369825.1. Taxonomy (NCBI): domain Eukaryota; kingdom Metazoa; phylum Chordata; class Actinopteri; order Cypriniformes; family Nemacheilidae; genus Triplophysa; species Triplophysa tibetana. The sequence continues at coordinate 24,235,838 of CM017897.1, forward strand.
GCGAGTTGGAGTGTTTGGGCGAGGGCAGCAGGAAGAAGGCGGAGGATATTGTTGGCTGGGCGAAGACGGAGACAAGGATTCGGCAGAAACAGAAACTGGGCTGAGTATATTGGGATGTCTACTGGACTGTGAAATACCTTATGGACATGTGTGACAAACTTTGAGCCTTCTTGTGAGGTTGTGGCATAGGAATTGTGCGGCCCCACTGTGGAGGAGGATTGTGGGTGAGCCGGGACCAGTGAGCGAGAGCAAAAGTTTGGGTAGTCGTGGCGGTGACGCTTTAAAGGAATATTCGTTGCATCAGTCCTCTACGATTTCCAGGACGAGTCTTGAGTCGGATGGGGTTGTGACCCTAAATTCACCAAGAGTGTGTGGAGTGCAGTGGGTGAGTCTCTGTCCGTTGCTGTGAGTGTATGCACTGGAAAATTGCAGTGTGGTGCTGTAATTGTGTCGTCAACAACCACCTTTCAGGCCTGACGAAACCCTGTAAAAGAAGAGAGTGCTGAGGCGGGCGAAGAAAACATCTCAAATTATATGCCGTCGACGACACCTTATCTTTCTTCTCTATGTGGCAGCGGAGGAAATCAGCTGTGTGTGTGTGATACCAGCGGAGGCCGTGTTCGGCCCGGCGCAGCAGCAGCTGCCTATTCACATTCCTATCAGCAGTTGGTTGAATCCTCAGAAAAGGAGCGCCCGACGTCTTTTCCTCAAGTGTCTGTGAGTTACATTCTCTTCCCGTTTCCCTGCAGATTCACCGTAAGCTTATGCCCAAAGCTAAAACCAGCATATTGTGTTGTACACCCGCCTGTATGCCCAAGTGAAGTCCCAGTTACCTTTGATGTACTTACCTTATGCCCAAAGCTAAAGCCAGCATATTGTGTTGTACACCCGCCTGTATGCCCAAGTGAAGTCCCAGTTACCTTTGATGTACTTACCTTATGCCCAAAGCTAAAGCCAGCATATTGTGTTGTAACCCGCCTGTATGCCCAAGTGAAGTCCCAGTTACCTTTGATGTACTTACCTTATGCCCAAAGCTAAAGCCAGCATATTGTGTTGTACACCCGCCTGTATGCCCAAGTGAAGTCCCAGTTACCTTTGATGTACTTACCTTATGCCCAAAGCTAAAGCCAGCATATTGTGTTGTAACCCGCCTGTATGCCCAAGTGAAGTCCCAGTTACCTTTGATGTACTTACCTTATGCCCAAAGCTAAAGCCAGCATATTGTGTTGTACACTCGCCTATATGCCAAGAGGAGCCCCAGTTGTCTTGTCTATAGACTTACCTGTGTCCTGAGTAAAGAACCAGCGGCCCCTCTGTCCACAGTCTGTGCCCAAATCCTGTTATATCTACCTGTATGTCCTTGTGCAGAACTAGTGGGGCCCTTTGAAGCACCTACCCACACGATTGACCCGCCACTCCGGATACAGAAACCGTGGAGCTTCCCCGTACGTTTTCCCAGTACGGTGTCAGTCGGATCCCGTCGGCCATTGTACGCTCCACTTTCATCGGGACGACCGGGAGTCCAAATCCGCTGGGCCGACTCGGAGTTGCCACGAGTAACAGCAGGTATCCACGGTGCATTCAAATTTCAAATACTTACCACTTGTGTTTGTCATGTCCAGGAAAGGAGGGGGCCCCGGACAGTCGCCCTGTAAACCAGAACAAGGGATACTGGTGAACAAGCTGATTGTTGATATAGTCCAAAGGACAAAGGAGTGAAGGGCTCACCTGAGATCTCCCGTGACGGAGCTTAAGAGACCCGAGACTGTTACTCCCCAATCGGAGAATTGGATTTTAGCTTCCCTTCCACAATAACCTTTTTTTTTGCAATTTAATAAAGTGGTTTTAATATTTAATTACTGGCTTCTTGTGTGTCTGGTCGTTGGGGTGTTCTGTGGACCTCCTCGAGGTGGAAACAAGGAAGGGGCGTGACTCACGACACCTGTGGTCCGCTCAGTCCTGTGAAATGAGGATTACAAATAACTCTAAAACATTTAATAACTCTCCCAAGAAAAAAGAAAGTATTGCTGAACTTTGCTGAACTTCTTTCCACCTGTTTTGGTGTCTGTTTTAACACATTAATAATAAAACGAGGTAGTGAATAAACATAAGTAAAGGGTCAAGATCCCAACTAAAGCAGACACTCATCACCATAATGGTGACTCAACAAACTATCAACAATGTAAACTTGTGTTAATTGTCAGTTAGATCTTTTGTAGACGTGCAAGAGAAATAAAGTGACATTGGTGTCTGTAAGTGAAGGTGAGAATAGTGTTTGTGGAGTTAAAAAAACTCCTTGTGAAAACTATGGAATTTCACTGTTCATTTCCCAGAGAATTTGACAGTGTTTTCGGTATTTTTATGGATGTTTTTTGACAACAGTTTTCTCTGTGAAAACTACAGAATTTCACTGTTAATTTCACAAGCACTTTAACAGGGTTTTTCCGTAAAAATGATGGATTTTTTGCTGTTAATTTTACAGAAAATTTTACAGTGTTTTTCCATATTTTTTACGGACGCTTTCTGATAACAGGTTTTTTGTGTGAAAACAACAGAATTTTACCGTAAACTTCACGGGCATTTTTATTTCTTTATATAAAATGATAACTTGGTCCTAATGCATAAAAGTGAAAACATTACATTTACTTAATTTATTTCTTTGTTATTCTTTATTAAAACATCAAAGTCACTTTTAAACAAATCAGCATGCAGAATGACATCAGCATCACAATGCCTGACCTTGACTTAAACACAGACTCCACTCTTCAGCATAGTAGAGACCCACAGAACATTTAATATCAGAAAAGAAAAGAGAAAATACACTGTAAAAAATGTTCCGTAAATTTTACGGAAAAATACCGGCAGCTGTGGTTACCAGGAAAATTCCGTAAAAAATACAGGAAAAGAATGTAAACAGCTTTGCAGTTTAAAACTCAGGGTACAAACTTCAAGCTGTGTATGAACTTAATACATTTGAGTCTTTTACATCAACAGAATTTCTTAATATAAAATTGAAACTTGGTCCAAATGCACAAAAGTGAAAACATTACATTTACTTAATTTTCTTCTTTGTAATTTGTTATTAAAACATCAAAGTCACTTTTAAACAAAGCAACATGCAGCATGACATCTGCATCTCATTGCCTGACCTTGACTTAAACACAGACTCCATTCTTCAGCATAGTGGAGACCCACAAAACATTTAATATCAGAAAAAGAGAGAAAATACAAATTCCGTAGTTTTTACGGAAAAATACCGGCAGCTGTGGTTGCCAGCAAGCTACCGTAAAATTACAGGAACATCCTGTTTTTATTCATCCAATCAATTCACAGTGCAAAACATGAGCCACACCCACTATTCATCTTGGAAATATGTCAGAATACTGAAGATGATCATCACTTCTGCTTCACAGGGACTGCAGCATAACATCCATGACTTGATGCTCTATTGTTGCTTAAAGTCACCGTTATTGTGATCACTGTTTGCTTTAGTTGGCGTCTTTCAGCCGTCATATATAAATTTACAGTTTTCTTTGGGCTGCTATGACATTGTTTTATATAAAACATAGTTTTGTAGCAAGTGACATCAAGTGAAAATGTGATAAGATTTTTTCAAAAGCTAATTCTACGATGTTGTTTAATTACTTTTTTTTTTTAGAAACGTCTAAATTAATTTACATTTAAAATTCACATTTCCAGAAACAATCAATATAAAAGTTGATTTTTTGAACTATCAAAAGATTTGCATTTGGTCTTTGACTCTCACATCAAGAATCAGAGTATGAATCTCAACAGTGGTGACTAACAATTGAAAATCTAACAGCCGCAATGCATGCTGGGAGTCATTGATGAGTTTTGTCCTTTGATGATACCCACAATGCATTGCGTTTCTCTTTAGAGGTTTTTTCTGTTGTCACCATTGTTGAGACAAACTGTTATATTCTTGATGTCTGCTAGAACATTTATTATGTGTCACATGTGCTGTCAAAGACTTTCAGTATATTATTTAATTTCATACAATATCATAAATGAGGACAACAAATAACTTTATAGCAAAACCTAAACTCGCATCCATTTATTTACTCTCCAACCTAAAGAAGTTAATAGTTTGCTTTGTCTGAGCTTTTACCCATCTGTTTCGGTCTATGTTTCAACACATAGATATCAAAACTGGGGAAAGACTTCTTCACATAAGAAGTAAAGGGTGAAGATCCCAACTAAAGGAAACACTCATCACCATAATGGTGACTCAACTAAACCATTAACATGTAAACTTGTGTTAATTCTTAATTAGAACTTTTGTAGACATGCAAGAGAAATAAAGTGACAGTAGTGTCTGTAAGTGAAGGTGATAATAGTGTTTGTGGAGTTAAAAACTCCAAAAGTTGTGAAAACTATGGAATTTCACTGTTCATTTCCCAGAGAATTTGACAGGGTTTTCCGTATTTTTACGGACGTTTTTTGACAACAGTTTTCTCTGTGAAAACTACAGAATTTCACTGTTAATTTCACAAGCACTTTAACGGTTTTTTCCGTAAAAACAATGGATTTTTCGCTGTTAATTTTACAGACAATTTTACACACTGTAAAAAATGCCCGTGAAGTTTACGGTAAAATTCTGTTGATTTCACACAAAAAACCTGTTATCAGAAAGCATCCGTAAAAAATATGGAAAAACACTGTAAAATTGTCTGTAAAATTAACAGCGAAAAATCCATTGTTTTTACGGAAAAACCCTGTTAAAGTGCTTGTGAAATTAACAGTGAAATTCTGTAGTTTTCACAGAGAAAACTGTTGTCAAAAAACGTCCGTAAAAATACGGAAAACCCTGTCAAATTCTCTGGGAAATGAACAGTGAAATTCCATAGTTTTCACAACTTTTGGAGTTTTTAACTCCACAAACACTATTATCACCTTCACTTACAGACACCACTGTCACTTTATTTCTCTTGCATGTCTACAAAAGTTCTAATTAAGAATTAACACAAGTTTACATGTTAATGGTTTAGTTGAGTCACCATTATGGTGATGAGTGTTTGCTTTAGTTGGGATCTTCATCCTTTACTTCTTATGTGAAGAAGTCTTTCCCCAGTTTTGATATCTATGTGTTGAAACATAGACCGAAACAGATGGGTAAAAGCTCAGACAAAGCAAATGATTAACTTCTTTAGGTTGGAGAGTAAATAAATGGTTGCGAGTTTAGGTTTTGCTATAAAGTTATTTGTTGTCCTCATTTATGATATTGTATGAAATTAAATAATATACTGAAAGTCTTTGACAGCACATGTGACACATAATAAATGTTCTAGCAGACATCAAGAATATAACAGTTTGTCTCAACAATGGTGACAACAGAAAAAACCTATAAAGAGAAACGCAATGCATTGTGGGTATCATCAAAGGACAAAACTCATCAATGACTCCCAGCATGCATTGCGGCTGTTAGATTTTCAATTGTTAGTCACCACTGTTGAGATTCATACTCTGATTCTTGATGTGTGAGTCAAAGACCAAATGCAAATCTTTTGATAGTTCAAAAAATCAACTTTTATATTGATTGTTTCTGGAAATGGGAATTTTAAATGTAAATTAATTTAGACGTTTGTAAAAAAAAAAGTAATTAAACAACATCGTAGAATTAGCTTTTGAAAAAATCTTATCACATTTTCACTTGATGTCATTTGCTACAAAACTATGTTTATATAAAACAATGTCATATCAGCCCAAAGAAAACTGTAAATTTATATATGACGGCTGAAAGATGCCAACTAAAGCAAACAGTGATCACAATAACGGTGACTTTAAACAACAATAGAGCATCAAGTCATGGATGTTATGCTGCAGTCCCTGTGAAGCAGAAGTGATGATCGTCTTCAGTATTCTGACATATTTCCAAGATGAATAGTGGGTGTGGCTCATGTTTTCCACTGTGAATTGATTGGATGAATAAAAACAGGATGTTCCTGTAATTTTACGGTAGCTTGCTGGCAACCACAGCTGCCGGTATTTTTCCGTAAAAACTACGGAATTTGTATTTTCTCTCTTTTTTTCTGATATTTAATGTTTTGTGGGTCACCACTATGCTGAAGAATGGAGTCTGTGTTTAAGTCAAGGTCAGGCAATGAGATGCAGATGTCATGCTGCATGTTGCTTTGTTTAAAAGTGACTTTGATGTTTTAATAACAAATTACAAAGAAGAAAATTAAGTAAATGTAATGTTTTCACTTTTGTGCATTTGGACCAAGTTTCAATTTTATATTAAGAAATTCTGTTGATGTAAAAGACTCAAATGTATTAAGTTCATACACAGCTTGAAGTTTGTACCCTGAGTTTTAAACTGCAAAGCTGTTTACGTTCTTTTCCTGTATTTTTTACGGAATTTTCCTGGTAACCACAGCTGCCGGTATTTTTCCGTAAAATTTACGGAACATTTTTTACAGTGCAGTGTTTTTCCATATTTTTTACGGACGCTTTCTGATAACAGGTTTTTTGTGTGAAATCAACAGAATTTTACCGTAAACTTCACGGGCATTTTTTTCAGTGTACAAATTCTGTTGTTTTACGGAAAAATACCGGCAGCTGTGGTTGCCAGCAAACTACAGTAAAATTACGGGAACATACTGTTTTGATTCATCAAATCAATTTACAGTGGAAAACATGAGCCACACCCACTATTCATCTTTGAAATACGTCAGAATACTGAAGACGATCATCACTTCTGCTTCACAGGGACTGCAGCATAACATCCATGACATGATGCTTTATTGGTATATTCAAAGTCACCGTTTTTGTGATCAGTGTTTGCTTTAGTTGGCTTCTTTCAGCCGTCATATTTAAATTTACAGTGTTCTTTGGGCTGCTATGACATTGTTTTATATAAAACATAGTTTTGTAGCAAATGACATCAAGTGAAAATGTGATTAGATTTCTTTGAAAGCTAATTCTATGATGTTGTTTAATTACTTGTTTCTTTTTTACAAACGTCTAAATGAATTTACATTTAAAATTCACATTTCCAGAAACAATCAATATAAAAGTAGAATTTTTGAACAGTCAAAAGATTTGCGTTTGGTCTTTGACTCACAAATCAAGAATCAGTGTATGAATCTCAACAGTGGTGTTTAACAATTGAAAATCTTACAGCCGCAATGCATGCTTGGAGTCATTGATGAGTTTTGTACTTTGATGATACCCAGAATGCATTGCGTTTATCTTTAGAGGTTTTTTCTGTTGTCACCATTGTTGAGACAAACTGTTATATTCTTGATGTCTGCTAGAACATTTGTTATGTGTCAAATGTGCTATCGAAGACTTTCAGTATATATCATTTCATAGAATATCATAAATGAGGACAACAAATATCTTTAAAGCACTACCTAAACTCTCAACCATGTATTTACTCTCCAACCTAAAGAAGTTAATAGTTAGCTTTATCTGAGCTTTTACCCAATTGTTTGGGTTTATGTTTCAACACACAGATATCAAATCTGGGGAAAGACTTCTCCACATGGAAAGCAAAGGGTCAAGATCCCAACTAAAGCAAACACTCATCACCATAATGGTGACTCAACAAAACCATTAACATGTAAACTTGTGTTAATTCTCAATTAGAACTTTTGTAGACATGCAAGAGAAATAAAGTGACAGTTGTGTCTGTAAGTGAAGGTGGTAATAGTGTTTGTGGAGTTAAAAAAACTCCTTGTGAAAACTATGGAATTTCATTGTTCATTTCCCAGAGAATTTGACAGGGTTTTCTTTATTTTTCCGGACGTTTTTTGACAACAGTTTTCTCTGTGAAAACTACAGAATTTCACGGCATTTTTTTACAGGGTTTTCCGTAAAAACAATGGAATTTTTGCTGTTAATTTTACAGACAATTTTACAGTGTTTTTCCGTATTTTTTACGGACACTTTCTGATAACATGTTTTTTGTGTGAAAAGAACAGAATTTTACTGTTAATTTCACAGGCTTTTTTTACAGTGCAGTGTTCAAATGCTACCATAAAGAGCTAACAAGAGACCAGCAAAGGATGAAGAAATGGTTGTCTGTGGACTCCCCTGCCCACAAAGCCCTGGTTGAAATAGTGATGGATACACGTCTACTGAAAGTCATGGAGCAAATGATGTTGTTCAAACACACCGGAAGGTTTATAAAAAGTGCAGGTAGTGTAATGGCCAACTGAATTATCTTCTCAGTGGGAATTGTCTGTGAAAGTGATTTATAATGTAGAAGTATGGAAATGGTCCTTAGAATTGCTTTAACAGACAAAATATTGGATAGATCTATACTCCTAACACAAAGACAATGAGATCTTGCACACTAATTTTGATAAAGGTTATTGTTTCTGAATTATCTTCCCTAATTTACGAGGATAACTCGAGGTCTTTCATAATGCCCTGCTGAAGTACTGTCCGAACCGTCTACACTTATATACAGCTATGCAGACACGCACAATGTTGGCAGTTATGGACCACAATGAAAACCAAACTACACAGTGAGAACAGGCAGCAACAGCAGCTGGTAAGACGATAACCCAAAATAATACTGACTAGACATACTTTTAAATAATTTGTTGTGTATTAAAGTGAACTTTTATAGTCTATTGAACTGGCATAAATGTACCTCTGGTGGAATAATAACGTTTCAGTTCTAGTGATTCTCAATCTCTCAGTTGCTTGCCTATAACAACCAGACTAAAGCAATAAATTAATGTTTTCAGGAATTGGAATATTCGGTATCACTTCAGTATAAAACGCAATATGAGGATATGCCGGTTTGCTGTGATAGAAACGACTTCACTTTAAAGTCAGGAAGAATTCTGAATAATGTTTAAATACTGTTTTGATTTTTAGATTGTCATGTAACATAAAACACCTCACATAGTATAAGTTGATGACATACTTAACATATTGATGATCTTGTAAATATTGTACGGATCCATGGAAGGGACGTTGGCAAAAAGAGAAAACTCGTGAGCAAGCTAAAGTTTCATATGCGCTTAGATATAATGTGTTTATCATTTTAACTGTCACTTATTAGAGCAATGTTCCTGATTTGAAGACGCAATGCGTTTGTGCATTCACTCAGACAACAGGATGCTCAGTTGTTAAACAAATAATGCGTTTGTCTTATGTACTCTCACTTATACAAAACAATGTGTTTTGTTTTTAAATATGAGACATTGTTTCTCATTCACCTAATGATCATTCTCTTCAGTTTTGCTGGTGGAAGCACTCGGTCACAAAGCCATGAGCTTTCAGCTGGAAAGGGGGCGGAGACTAGTAGCTCATTTGCATTTAAAGAGACACACACCAAACACCCTGTTTTCCCTCCAGGCACAAATAGACTTGTAGGGCACAATATAATACAAGATATGTGCTGTATTTTGAGCTGAAACATCACAGACACATTCTGAGGACTCCTAAGATGTATGTTACATGTTATAAAAGGGCTACATTAGACGGCCTTTAAGACTCTTCCTGTTCGTGGAAAAAATACAGCATCAGTTTGCCTAGTTTGTCATAACAACATGCCATGTTTAACCTTATAGTTTGGTGGTGTGTGCATGAATGACTTGTGTAGTATGTGCGATAGAGATTGATAGTGCGTGTGTGAATGAGTTTGGTGGTGTGTGTGAAAGCTCTGATAGTGTGTAAGAGATAATATAGTTAGTGGTGAATGAGAGTTTGGTAGTGTGTGTGAAAGCTCTGATAGTGTGTAAGAGATAATATAGTTAGTGGTGAATGAGAGTTTGGTAGTGTGTGTGAAAAGCTTTGATAGTGTGTAAGAGATAATATAGTTAGTGGTGAATGAGAGTTTGGTAGTGTGTGTGAAAAGCTTTGATAGTGTGTAAGAGATAATATAGTTAGAAGTGAATGAGAGTTTGGTAGTGTGTGTGAAAGCTCTGATAGTGTGTAAGAGATAATATAGTTAGTAGTGAATGAGAGTTTGGTAGTGTGTAAGAGATAATATAGTTAGTAGTGAATGAGTAGTGTGTGTGAAAGCTTTGATAGTGTGTAAGAGATAATATAGTTAGTGGTGAATGAGAGTTTGGTAGTGTGTGTGAAAGCTCTGATAGTGTGTAAGAGATAATATAGTTAGTAGTGAATGAGAGTTTGGTAGTGTGTAAGAGATAATATAGTTAGTAGTGAATGAGTAGTGTGTGTGAAAGCTTTGATAGTGTGTAAGAGATAATATAGTTAGTAGTGAATGAGAGTTTGGTAGTGTGTGTGAAAAGCTTTGATAGTGTGTAAGAGATAATATAGTTAGTAGTGAATGAGAGTTTGGTAGTGTGTGTGAAAAGCTTTGATAGTGTGTAAGAGATAATATAGTTAGTAGTGAATGAGAGTTTGGTAGTGTGTGTGAAAGCTCTGATAGTGTGTAAGAGATAATATAGTTAGTAGTGAATGAGAGTTTGGTAGTGTGTGTGAAAGCTCTGATAGTGTGTAAGAGATAATATAGTTAGAAGTGAATGAGAGTTTGGTAGTGTGTGTGAAAAGCTCTGATAGTGTGTAAGAGATAATATAGTTAGTAGTGAATGAGAGTTTGGTAGTGTGTGTGAAAAGCTTTGATAGTGTGTAAGAGATAATATAGTTAGTAGTGAATGAGAGTTTGGTAGTGTGTGTGAAAGCTTTGATAGTGTGTAAGAGATAATATAGTTAGTGGTGAATGAGAGTTTGGTAGTGTGTGTGAAAGCTTTGATAGTGTGTAAGAGATAATATAGTTAGTAGTGAATGAGAGTTTGGTAGTGTGTGTGAAAGCTCTGATAGTGTGTAAGAGATAATATAGTTAGAAGTGAATGAGAGTTTGGTAGTGTGTGTGAAAAGCTCTGATAGTGTGTAAGAGATAATATAGTTAGTAGTGAATGAGAGTTTGGTAGTGTGTGTGAAAAGCTTTGATAGTGTGTAAGAGATAATATAGTTAGTAGTGAATGAGAGTTTGGTAGTGTGTGTGAAAGCTTTGATAGTGTGTAAGAGATAATATAGTTAGTGGTGAATGAGAGTTTGGTAGTGTGTGTGAAAGCTTTGATAGTGTGTAAGAGATAATATAGTTAGTAGTGAATGAGAGTTTGGTAGTGTGTGTGAAAGCTTTGATAGTGTGTAAGAGATAATATAGTTAGTGGTGAATGAGAGTTTGGTAGTGTGTGTGAAAGCTTTGATAGTGTGTAAGAGATAATATAGTTAGTAGTGAATGAGAGTTTGGTAGTGTGTGTGAAAGCTTTGATAGTGTGTGAGTGACATAATAATAGTGTATGAGAGAGAGTTTGACAGTAAAGCCCTATTCACACAGGATTAGTATTATCTGGGGAACTCGTGTGGTTTAGAAATGATCTTCTAACATCTGTATTTCATGTGGTGCATTCGCACAGATAAGTGAAGCCTGTGATTTTACTCAAATTTACAGACTTATTTCCCAGATATGAAGGCAAGGCTTTGCATATAGTTTGTATATAGTTGTATGGTGTATACTAATATATGACCATACCTTTCAAGATTTGAGATCCACGAACCGGACAGAAAATCACCAAACGCGATCGTGGGTATCAAATGTTACAGGAGTTTCCATGAAAAATAACAAAACGGAAGATTCCTGGCCAAAACGACAGTGTTGGTAGGTATGGATATGATCCAGCACCCGAAATAATATAAAAACACTTCAAAACAGCCTCCATTATTCACAAACGTTGGACAAAACCTTGAAAAAGGATATATGAGCCGCCAAATCAGAGAGATGCCGATTCACATGGAATTAAGATCTCAGACAACCACTGCAAGTATTACAAGTGACTAGAGGTCACCAGGTAATACTAATCCCGTCCGAATAGGGCTTACGTTTGAAATTTGTTTGAATGGAAACAGACAAATTGTAATCATTTTAAAATTCACCTATCTTACGTGTATTGTATGACTTCAATAAATATACAACTGTTGTATATATAGAAAAGTTCCTTAACGGTCGCTGAACCCTCTTTCAATGTCGTTGAGGGCCTGTACTTGCGAGATATTGGATAACGTTAAATATCAGGATCATTTTCTATAACCTTTACCTAATAATTAAATACAACACTTTTACTTTAACTTAATTCTGTACGAACTGAATAAAAGTAGTGGCCTGTGCTTTAAACACGCATGTGTCTGAGAGTGCATGTGTCCTAGTACGCATTGTACGGCTGAGAGTGCATCGTCTGCAGCCAAACTCTATTGTAGAGATCTAGTCCCATCTGAATTGGTACAAAAGATCACAGTAGTTGTGTGAAAACAGATGTTGTTTTGAAAACCAGTCCCGTCTGAATAGGGCTAAAAACGAAAAAATACATACTTTGGAAATATCTTTGCTCATTGGGTAAATAAGATTTAAATACTGTGTAACTTTGTTGAAAAGGTGTGATAATTAAACTCTTACTATTACTACACTGTAAAAAAAGCCTGTGAAATTAACGGTAAAATTCTGTTCTTTTCACACAAAAAACACTCCATTTTCTACTGCTCATTTCCCCCTCCATCGTCTTCATATTTCCAAACAAAATAATCATCAGAGCCATTTTTGCAAATCTCTTTCACTTAAACATGGTGATGAGAGTAAACAAAGACATACTGCATAGTGCTTCCAGCTGAAATCGCAATTTGCTATGTTTAGAGAAGTGTTTTCAATCTTTTTTTATCAACTGTTGAAGCATTTAATAAATGTGCTGAAAAATGTAGGAAAGGTGTCTTTGCAGGTGGCAAAGTACGAATAGAATTTTGGAAGATCTGGTCCATGGATGCATTTATTGTGAAACCAATGAAATATTATTCACAATCTAGTCAACAGAGACTTCTGTTTCCCTGACTGTGTGCAGAGTTTTGAAAATGTAACTTTAATATTGACAATATATGTAAGAAAGACATAATGTAATCGATGTATTTATTTGTCTCTCAACAGATGGAGGAAAAAACTTTTGCGGTTGTGGAATTTGCCGATGACAATTCTATAGAAATTGTCCCAACCACATGGTTGGAGGAAGCCACCGAAGTATGCATTTGTCTTTAAAAAACCTTAATGAAACATTAACTTACAATATTGAAATGTAACCTTTTTTACAGGGAACATTCTGTTACTGGACATTTACCAACACAAGGAAGTTGGTAAAAAAGAATGCAATGCCTGACAAGCAAAAGTGGAGGCGCCACCCCATTAAGAAGATTTGGCTACAAACAGGTCAATGATATGGTCCTACCACTAAAATCATTTTATAGAGATTATTTTAAGGTTGTTGCTTTAATGTGCATTGCCTTATAACGATGGTGTTGTAGGGATCACCAATTAACCTACTATAATTATACAATTTAGTCTTCCAAAGCACATAAAAACACCCTTTAGCTTCACATCAGTTTCACCTCCCTGTTGTCAGAACATACCCCTATTCCCTACCAGTGTTAAAGTCTAGAACCTGCGGAGATGCCATCTATCCCTCCAGAATACCGCTCATTTCAGGATGTGTTCAGCAAGCAAGCCCCTTGAGGCTCCCACCACACTGACCATGGGACTGCTCAATTGACCTGCTGCCTGTATCTAAACTACCTAAGGGTGGAGTACATAGAGGAGTCTCTCCGTCAAGGTTTCATTTGACCATACACTTCCCCAGCCGCATCCAGTTTCTTTGTTTGAAAGAAAGATGGAGGATTAAGACCCTGTATTGATTGCCCGACCAACAATTCACAAATTGTCAAATATCCCTATCCACTTCCACTCGTGCCAGCAGCCATGGATGAACTACGTTTGGGTTGTCCAGCGCACCATCTGGGCTTCATGGATGAGGTTTTCCGAGAATGTCTCCACCATTATGTGATCATCCACATTTAATGGCATCCTCATATATTCCGGGAATCTGGCTGAACATCACCGTCACGTGACACAGGTCCTACTGTAAACAAGCTCCGGAAATTGGAGAAATGTGAATTCCACCGAACCACCATTTTGTTCCTTGGCTACGTCATCAGTCCCCATGGCATCCACATTGGCTGTTCTACACTGACATTGCTGTTAATATACACCCTTGCACTTACCTGTTGTTCTCCTGTGGTCATCTTCTGTGTGCTTACATGTACCTTATTGCTTACGTATTCTATATATTTAATTATAGTATTCAATCACTCTTTAATTTGTTTTTAAGGGATGCAATCTCATGCTGGCTGGGTTGTGAATTTGGGCACAAAATTACCACTCTATTCAGTCTATTTAAAGTTTGGATGCCAACTGGTTGTCTACAACAAACTGTGTAATCATATACAAACTCCCTAAACCTGTAATAAACAAACAACAAAAAGACATCTGAAGTGCATAAAAAACATTCTGGATTTGCAATAACACCACCAATACAACCAATACAAAAAGTCAGATAAAAAATGCAAGCATAATATTTTATTCAAAGCGACTTACATAGCATTATTCTATTCAATTGTTTCTAGATATGTGCAATCCCCTGGGATCAAACCCACAAACTTGCATGCGCTTACCACTGAGCTACAGGAATGAATGTGTAATGACAATTATTTAAACCTGCAGAGTAATTGTTTTTTTTCAGCCTGCATGGTGTTGTCCTACCATGTTGTTAATGATTTTTCTGGTTATTGTTAAATCACTTTAATAAAAGTAGTATTTTACAATAAGCTATATTTTTCAGACTCATTTGAAAAAGCCCTCCAGAAATGCCAGCGAGCCACAGAGACGTCCAATATTGAAACCGAGGACACATCCATTAAAAAGAGGCCACACAAAAAGCCAAGCAGATTTCACTCGGAAAATGATATCACCTCAGATGGTAAGTGTTTAAATTATGTATGATAAATACTTTTTACACTTTTTGCAAATACTTTTGTAAATGAATAATTACAGTATTTTAATTGCTTATGTCCTATTTTCATGAGCACAAACCTGACACGTAGGGTCTCTAGTAAATGCAGCCTAGTATAAAAGTAAGCATATTTCTTAACATGAAAGGAGGAAAAGATGGCAAGGAAAATTGATTTCTTTTTAAGTCTTACCATTAACGGTCGCTGCAACACTTTTAATTGTTCCTTCAACACGTTTACGTTCTATGAGTGACAGGGATTTTTCCTCTTTTGCTCACAAACTCTGGAATTCTCTTCCCACTGAGATCAGATCTTTTAATATTTTTAAATCTTCACTTAAAACTTATTTTTTAAGGCAAGCATTCAAGTGATTATTATTTGTTTTTTTTACTCTAATGTACTTTTTTTTTGTATTTCATCTATACGTTTCTGTGAAGTGCTTTGAGAGGCAACTTTTACAGGCGCTATATAAAATAAAGTTTATTATTATGATTCATACTGTTAAAGCTGTCAGCAGAACAAGGAAAAAGACTTGTTATATTATATGCATTGAGAAACACATAGACATCAAAATTTATCGTAACCTTAACAATGGTGACAATCAAAAACCTCTTCAGTAAACATAACTCTGAACATTACACAGCAAAATTCACAAAGTCCAACAAGTTGCACAGTTAATGCCCCAACGCAAGTCCTGTACATTTTTAATCTCGCCACAACATGAATTTTGGGATGAATACATTTTAATAATTTTTTATGATTTTCTGATGTGCTGATTCCTTGTGTCTAAATGATATACAGATTAATTGTTTCGTCGATAATGTCTTTTTTATTCTTTGGAATATCTCATTGTCATAATACTGTTGGATTTCGGGCAGGAGTATCACAAGATTGGTATGACAAAATGAACATGATGATTGTCACCAGTAAACATCAGCAGGGGCCCTATTGTACACCTGCAGTTCTTATTTTACTGTCCTGCGCATTGTTTAAACAGCAAATGCATTTGCGCCTATTTGTGCGCCCGTAGGCGTGTTGGTCTAAAAAGAGGTATGTTCAGGTGCATTATTGGGGGTTGCTATTTCGAGGAACTGAAAATAGACTGCGCCATAGACTTACTCAAACCTGATCTAAAGTCAATGGCGCAACATTTGTTTTGTTATTTAAGTATTACGAATAATTGGACTACAATGTAAAAAAAATATTACGATTATTGTGCAAATAACGATAAAAAATCAAAATTGTTCTGTAGATAGTCTGCTTGTGCTATTTGACCGTGTCCACGAGCAGATGCGTTTCCTCTCTGGAGAAGCGTCCAATCTTTGTCCCGGCAAAATCCGCCATGGCGCGAACAAAAAACGTCTCTTAAATGGAATGGGAGATGATCCTCTGATTGGTTTACTGCACGTTTTGCCCAAAACATGATTATTAAAGAAAATAGAGAAAACCCTTTAGACGATGCGCCTGTCGCGATAGGATAACAGTTTTCAAAAATGCCCACTTGGGCTCTGATTCCAGATCTACATTTACTCTGCATATTTTACCCAGACAAAAGATTAAATCTCTGAACATTGCATCCCATTCTTCACGATTTTACTTTTTGTAATGCTTTTTTATGTTTAATTTAGATTTTTGAATGGTTTGACTTATGTGTTTGTCTTTCATGACTCTATGAACTAGAATTGGTCATATATATACTCATTTGTTCTTTAGATGACAGCAGAGATACTCCAATAAAGAAACATAAAACATCAAAACCTGTTCCACCCAAATGTAAGTTGTTAGATGAGTCACATCAATAATCTATTGAATTATCTTTTTGTCTTTCAAAAGTGTTAAAAATCAAAAGCAACCTATGGATGTCTTTTAATTGTCTGATTACACCTACTTTCAGATCAGCCATTGCCTAAAACATTCCCACAAGACATGGGTTAGCAAAATATAGATATTTACGTATACATGTGCATTTACTGTGTGTATCAAAATGTAAGATATATTTTAAAATAGATTTGGGTTGATATGTTTTCTGTCTCATCCACAGAGCGACAACAAAAGACAAGATCACCAGATTTATTCTGTAAGAAGACGTCTTTAAATTATTTTTTATGTTTATCCATACCAGCTCTATCTAAAATAACACATTTCCTAAAGCAGATGAATCATTACCAGAGTGCTCACTGACAAATATGTCACGGCTCCATCAAGGTGTGTAACAAATTTTCACTGAGTTACAATTATAACTAGTGTTATGTGCCTGTGAAAACCCAGTTAAAGTATTTTTAGATGTTTTTTACATAAAAACAATTCTACATAATATAAATAACATTCTGTGAAAACATTCAATTTATATTGTTGATATTGACGGTTTAATGCCATATTAAAGATTGAAATCTGAGTTATGCATTGTAGTCTGAAACTTAGGCCTGCTTTTGTATTACATATAACATCTTGTCTTCATTCCACAACACTATCAGATCTTCTCTTGAATGAGCCACAGAACCCAACTGAGGAGGCCACAAAAAGTAAGCTTTAGTTGTTGTTTGAGGCAAACATCCATACGGCTTCACACAGGATTCTATTAGATTATAGTTAAGGAGTGGACCTCTGACCCTCAGGTGGGCCCATTGGCATGTTGTATCTGAAACTTTGTATCACTGGCACTTCTTATGAATATTGCTTTGCTTTGACGAATCTCTTGTTGTTTTTTCTCAATATTAGTCGCTTTGGATAAAAGCATCTGCCAAATGAATAAATGTAAATGTCCCCAGCCTCCCTTGGTGAAAATATGTATATATTTTCTGGTTAAATGAATCAAACATGTACTTTAAGAATTTGAAAAAGTCATCTAATCGTATTTAAATTTTCAAATGCAAAATAGCTCAACTTTAAAAGCTACAGTATTTTCTTATATACTTTGTCCACAGACTATCGCACAAAAGTCCTGCAGAAATTACAGGAGCTGGTTGAAAACCAACAGGACATCCTTGCAATGCAACGCACAATATTGGCTGCTCTGGCTCCTAGTAACATGGCAGATGAGGATATCCTTGATGGACCCTGCCAAACATTAGAGGATTTCACACAGTTGGACAAAATGCTGGAAAACGGCGACAAAAGGACAAAGATGGTAATAAATACAGCAATTTAAATGTGACTATTTGAACATTAAAGATATTTACTTTACAATTTGAAATTTGACAGCCTTCTAAATAACTACAGTATTCCAAATATGTTCAGTATTCTAATATATAAGATACTGGGATTTCAGAGCAATGTAAACAATTCTGCTGTTCAGTATTTTTAAATAGTTATACTGTGCAAATGAATTATCACAGCATACAAGTCTGCCAAATGCACTGTAAAATAAATGTACTGTAAATATATATAGCTTTTAAACAGTTGAAATTTGTTTACAATAGCTTAATTATCGGATAGTCTTCATTGAAATTATAAAGTCACAATTGAGTTATTCACATATTATTTGATTTTTATACAGCCCATATTGTGTACATTTTGCGACTGTTAAAAATATTTTCTTAAGAATGTCTTTCTCGTAAGAAGACAATGACAAATGACATGGCTGGTCATAATTACGATGTCAATTGTAAAACAAGTCTCGACAGATTCTTTCGAGAATTTGGATTCTTATTAATTTTTTAAACCTAAAATAGACTACATTTATGAGAAAACTGTTTAGAAATTGTTTTAATGAATGTTTTGCCAGATAGAACCTTATAATTCCAACCGTAAAGGGATTTTTTGGGGAATTTGTCTGTATTCAACCTGTTCCAAAAACCCCAATTACAATTTTGATTATTTTGATATTCTAGAGAATTGTTCCCCATCTTTGCTATGAATGTCTTAAACTTTGTAACTCAATATCTCAGAACAGCTCAAAATGCACATATTATAATTCTAAGGTGGCAAAGTGTTGTTTTTATTTTGTTGTTCTAGTTGAACTACCTACGGTCTCTTGGGGGAGCTGATGAAGGTGCCGCTGTCCGCAAAATGTTGCGTAAAGTGGCCTCGACTGAAGTGCTGAGTGCCTACAGCCTAAGGCAAGGCAAGGCAAGGCAAGTTTATTTATATAGCACATTTCATACACAAGTGCAATTCAAAGTGCTTTACATAAAATGACTGACACAAAGAAATAAGTCTTATCTTTAAAATGCAAATGATTTAAAGGTACAGTGTGTAGGAATTTGATGGATTTATTCACCAAAATGTAATATATAATACAAAACTATGTTGTGAGTGGTGAAGAAATACCATACAAAATTAACCGAAATGTTTATATTACCTTACGATGAGCCATTTTATGCATATACACCGCGGGCACACCCTTACATGTAATATATCACACTGCACAGCCATGTTTCTATAGTAGCACTAAACGGACAAACTGAGCGCGTTTCGTAAAACGCAGGATGCGCGGGACTAGTTCTTCTTCTTCGGCTGTGTTTTGTGGCAGCTTGCCACACCACTACATAGAAGGATTCGCAAAAGAAGAGGAAGACCAATAACACAAATTAGTTGTCGTATTTTTTATTAGAAATAGAAACGGTTCTTTGTTGCGGTAAGAAGTATGTGCGCTAATGGCGGACCACACATACTCTGCACACGAGCCGATAGAGCATCAATCTGTGCAGCAACGCGAAATCGACACAAAAAACGGCAGAAAACCCGAATAAACATCGTCGTGGTTTTTCCCAAATTGAGGGCACTGAAGCAGGAAAAGGTTTGCTAAGCGACGCCGAAGCTGCCAGCTTTCTGCTGGACCGGTAAGTCTGTCTAGTTTCCGCTATATAAGTGAACTGTTTGTTTGATAGCTTTAGCTAATAGATCAGCTGATCATCAAGAGAAGTCGCCCTTTTCCTTGTAAATGTTAAGCACATTGTAATTGTATCATAAGTCCTTGTTGCATGGCCGTGTGCAAATCAAGTTAGAAATCATGTTTACAATCCTAATTTGCATAAATCGGGTGTAAGTTTTATTAGGTAACAGGGTAACGTTAGCTCCTCTGATTTACTCAGTGATGATGAGAAAAACGCCTGCTTAGACTTTCGCGGTTAGATTACACGCATTTAGCATTAGCAAGCGGTTTCAATAGGCTGTAAGTTACGAACCAAGTTACCGTGCCAAAAAAAGCGATGCGAAATAAGCGAATAAATCACAGACACAATGTTAAACAAGTAACAATAATATTCACTATAACGATTACAGTAAATGATGAATTAAGTAACGTTTATTCATTTATTGTTCTTTGTAAATAAGCCTCGTCACTTGACTTGCAAAGATTACTCTCTGCTGTCTCAGACGACATCATCTCTGTCCTGTGTCCATAACTTCAGTCTGTTGTTCACCTGTGAGACGTAGATTGCAATGATCAACACCACCGATAATGTCCGCTGTCATTTACGAAACCCTTTTGTCCTGTGACGGCAACCGTAGCTTCTCTAATAGGAGGGGGAGGGGGGTCGCGGAGCTGTAGGTTGCAATTTCCAACTACGCCAATAGTGGCCTCTGTTACTTACATACAGAACCTTTAAGATCACAAAAACTTTAGATTTTAAGAAACAATAAAACAGCAATAAAATTGATAAAAAAAATGTGACTGCATATATCAAAAGAATAAGAGCACATACAAATAAATTAGAAATAGAAATAGAAGTGCAGTTGATGTAAAGCAGCACAGTGCTCAGGTTGTGAATGCACAGCTAAACAAGTGTGTTTTTAATCTGGATTTAAAAGTATCTTCTGTTGGTGAATGTCTGATGTCTTCTGGAAGCAGATTCCAGGTACGGGTGGCGTAATGACTAAACGCTGACTCGCCCTGTTTTGAGTGAACCCTTGTTATCTCTAACTGACTTGATCCTGATGATCTGAGAAGTCTGATTGGTTTATATTCAATGAGCATATCTGAGATGTATTTAGGGTCCTAGACCATTAAGTGATTTATAGACAACTAATAATACTTTGAAGTTGATTCTAAAAGTAACTGGTAACCAGTGTAAGGACCTGAGGATTGGAGTGATATGGCTCAGATTTTTTGGTTCTGGTCAGAATCCTGGCAGCAGCGTTCTGTATGAGCTGCAGCTGTCTAATTGTCTTTTTGGGAAGACCTGTAAGGAGTCCATTACAGTAATCCACCCTGCTGGTGATGAAAGCATGGACTAGTTTCTCTAAATCTTGGCTTGACACAAAACATCTGATTCTGGCTATGTTTCTGAGATGGTAGTACGCTGATTTGCTTATTGCTTTGACATGACTGCTGAAACTAAGGTCAGACTCCAAAATGACCCCAAGATTTTTACCTTGCTTTGTGTCTTTAGACCTCTTAAATCAAGGTATGTGTTTACCTTGTTAGTTTCATCCTTGTTACCAAAAACAATGACTTCAGTTTTGTTTTTATTTAGCTGAAGGAAGTTTTGACACATCCAGCTGTTAATTTCATCAATGCATTGGCAAAGAGAGTCAATAGGCGTGTAGTCATTGGGTGAGAGGGCTAGATAGATCTAAATGTCGTCTGCATAGCTGTGGTAGGCAATTTGGTACTTTTTCATTATTTGGCCAAGTGGGAGCATATACAAATTGAAGAGGAGCGGAGCAATAATTGAGCCCTGTGGAACACCGCAAGTCATTGGTGTCCAGTCAGATTTATGGTTGCCTATATTCACATAGTAAACTCTCCCTTTAAGGTATGACCCAAACCATTTAAGTACCAATCCAGAAAGCCCTACCCAGCTTTCCAGCCTATTTAGGAGTATGGTGTGATCTACCGTGTCAAAAGCAGCACTGAGATCTAGTAAAACCAGAACTGATATTTTGCCTGAATCAGAATTCAATCGAATATCACTAATTATCTTTATGAGCACTGTCTCTGTGCTATGATGCTGACGGAAACCAGACTGGTAATTGTCCAGGTAGCCATTTGAGTTCAAGAATTTGGTCAGCTGATTGAAGACAACCTTTTCTATGATCTTGCCTATAAAAGGAAGATTTGATATTGGTCTGTAGTTAGACAGTAAGGTTTTGTCTAGATTGCTCTTTTTTAAAAGAGGTTTGACAACTGCATTTTTTAGGAACTCTGGGAAAGTTCCTGAGAGCAGTGAGGTATTAACTATTTTTAGGAGATCTGCTTCCAAACAGTTAAACACTCTTTTGAAAAAGGATGTGGGAAGTGTGTCAAGGCTGCAAGTTGACGCCTTAAGATGCTGTACTGTTTCCTCCAGGGTTTTGAGATCAATTGTCTGAAATTCAGACAAAGTAACTCATTTCTGATGTACTGAAGTCAGACTGACCTGACTGCCGCATGGAGCTTTGGCGATTTCCATTCTGATATTGCTGATCTTTTGAAGGAAAAACGTTGCAAACTCATTGCATTTGTCTTCAGACAGCATTTCTCTCGGAACTTGACTAGGGGGATTTGTTAGTCTCTCTATAGTTGCAAAAAGGGTGCGAGTGTTATTTATTTTGCCGTTTATAATGTTGGAGAAAAAGTTCTGTCTAGCTTTGCCTAAGTCAACATTGAAGGAATGCAGACTGTCTTAGATGTTATAGTGAACTTCAAGTTTGGTTTTTCGCCACATACGCTCAGCTTTTCTGCATGTTCTTTACATGCTTTGTACTTCTGGTGTGTTTCTCCAGGGTGCTTTACGCCTGCCAGTTATCGCCTTGACCTTTACTGGAGCAATGGCATTGATATGATTTTTAACTTTTGCATTAAAGCTATCGAGGAGAACATCCATAGAATCTGCAGATATACTCTGTGACAAAGACATAGCATTCATAAACAGCTCACTGGTGTTCTCATTTATGAATCTATTTTTTATAGAGACAGGTCTATCTTCAGTGGCAGGACTGATTGATATATCAAAGAAAATACAGAAATGATCAGACAGTGCCACATCTCTAATAATAGTGGATGAAATGTTAAGACCTTTGCTAATGAGCAGATCCAGAGTGTGTCCACGATTGTGTGTGGGACCGTGCACATGCTGGATCAGATCAAAAGTGTTTAAAACATTTAAAAGTTCATTTGCAGTGTTGTTTTCTGTCTTGTCTACATGAATATTAAAATCTCCAGCAATAACAAAGCAGTCAAATTCTGAGGAAATAGCTGATAGCAGTTCTGAAAAATCATCAACAAAGACTGGGGAGTATTTGGGAGGTCTGTAAATAATTGTAAACAGAATGCGTGGTGCACCTTTTAAAGCAATACTCAAGTATTCAAAGGACAGGTAGTCACCAAGTAAAACTTGCTTGCAGTCAAAGAGTTCTTTAAATAGAGCAGCTATTCCTCCACCTCTCCTAACAGCTCTGCAAACATTTATAAAAGTAAAGTTTGGGGGGGCAGATTCGCAGATTCATTGAGGATTGTAGCACTACAACTATCATCTAACCAAGTTTCATTTAGAAACATGAAGTCCAGTTTGTTACTGGTGATGAGGTCATTGACCAAAAAGGATTTGTTTTTTAGTGAACGGATGTTTAAAAGTGCTAATTGAATAGTAACTGTTTTTAGTTTTTTACCCCTGTCATACTCAGAGTGACGTCTAAAAGGTATTAGATTAGATATCTTTGCCATACGACTGGAAAGGGCCTTAGTTTTGGGTTCACTTATCAGCACAGATATAGGGAAAACTAAAGGAACACTGGGTTCCCACTTGTTCTGTAAATATTTGAGATTGTTGCTGTTATCATAGCAGGGACCCAATTCATATCAGTTACCAGTGCTCTTTGCAGTCTTGTTTAGTCCATCTCCAGCAGATGGGGGTTTGTGTGATCCCTGTCGTTGTGGCAGAGGACGGAGAGCTCTTTCAGAGGGAAAAGGCTGGCCAGGTTGACCCAGAGGCTTTGGTGGTTGTGGGGCCCGTCGCTTTTTAGTTGAAACCTGTGGACTCGCGACAATAGAGTGGGAGAGTTTTGTTCCAGCAAATACTAGTTCCTCCATTTTCTCTGTGAAGCTCAAAAGAGATGATGTGGTAGAGAGGGAGAAAGTGTGTAGTGAGAAGGGCTGCGAGTCTGGCGTTTCTGAAGACTGAAGTATGTTGTTTTGGCTCTCCCTGTTGTTATCCACAGAAACGTCCTTGGGTGTCGAGTCCTCGTGATCGTCCAACTGATGTGATGTCACTGGGCAGGGTACAGCCTAAGTGGTGTTATCCAAATGTCCATCCAACTGTTGAGGTGGGTCACTTTGGCCAGGTCTATTTGTGCCATTTAGGAGTGGAGTGGCACACTCTACTGATTGGTGAAGGAGGGAGAACAGGATATTGTCCTTTAGCACTCTTGAACCAAGTTTGTTTGGGTGGAGGCCATCTGTTGTAAAAAGTTGTCTTTGAATCCAGAATAGATTAAAGTTGTCAATGAAGTTCAGTCCTCTCATGTTGCAAGTTTTTTGCAGCCATATGTTCAGACTGAGTAGCCGAGAGAACATATTCGTTCCCCGAGCTGGGAGAGGTCCACTGATTAATGACTGAACTTTTAGCTTTCCAAGCATTTCAAAGAGTTCATTAAAATCCCTTTTTATGAGCTCTGACTGCTCTTTTCGAGTATCATTTTTCCCCACATGTATGACAATCCGATTTACAGACTTATGTTGTTTCAGGATGTTTGACAGTTCCTTGCTTACATCAGCAATCATTGCTTGAGGGAAATAGTATGTACGTATAGCCCTGCTACGATGGTTTCTGATAATAGAGTCCCCCACTATCAGAGTATTTGGCTCGGCTGTTTTCTGAGCAGAGTGCCGTTGCCTGTTTGACAACTAAGGCATTTTCACACCAGTTTGAGAGTGGGCAGCGGAGTTATCCCAAAGAGTTTCAATTGTCGGCAGTAAGCTGGTAAACCACTATCCTGAAATAAATCCTGGTTGCATTCGAAAGTTTTGAAGTATTTCCCAGTCTTTGGTTTTAGTGCCTAGTTGTTTAGTCTGAGCACTGTACTGAACTGCTGGTGTTTAAATAAGATAAAGCAGAAAAGCAGAAGCGAAAAGCAGGGAGCGCTAGTAAATGCGTCCGATCAGTAGCAAAGCCGGAAGTGCAGGGGAGGAAAGGCAAACTCGCCTTTCAAAGCCTCAGAATTTGCAATATTATAATAAGTACGTGTTCTTTCGTCAGTTTACCTGAATCCTCTCATGTTCATATTGGTTAAAAATAATTTCGCTAAATTAATTTAACTGAGTTATTAGACGCACAGATGACTCAGCCCAGATTGTTCCTTTGTGCACACCACACTGATGATACTACAAATTAGTGATCGAGAACTCCAGGGACTGGTAATCTAAAATGTCCTTTATTTGTACGTTTTGTTGTGGTGCACCTTCCTAAACATTTCTTTATTCAAAGGATGCATGTCCATCGGAAGCAAAGCACTTTGTTTTTCGGTTTCAAAACATTAAGGAAATACATCTGCGCCATGACTTCAGACTATGCGTATATTCACAGGTGTCAAACTCAGTTCCTGGAGGCCCATTTAGCTCCAACCCTTATCAAACACACCTTATTCAGCTAAAAAACAACTTCAGGATTACTAGAAACTTCCAAGCAGGTGTAGTTTAGAGCTGGTTTGAGCTAAACCGTGCAGAACTGCGGCCCGCCAGGAATTGAGTTTGACACCTCTGGTCTATATCATCAAAATTCGGAAATGCGAGTGCGACATACATACCATATAGATCGGCAAAATAGTGCCTAAATTCTGATCTGTTATGTGTACATTCATTATTGTTAATTGTTGATGAAAATCTAATGTCTAACATTATATTAGATCACAGTAGATCTTAAAGCTGTCTGTCTCAATGTCAATCAATTAAAGAAATAAAAAAGTTATATAAAATTTTCTACAGGTATTGGTTTTGACCTGGTGTGTGCCAAATCTATTGGTATAAGCCTACAATTTATTTAAATTCGACTCAGTTATGCATCTTAAATGACACGAGCAAAACTCAATTGAGCGTGACAGCCGGTGATCACGAAGACCTTTAATGTATGAAAAACAGCGTCGTGTTTTAAAAACAAATGATATGCAGAGGCCACTCATGGAAACTATGATGTTCAAGTCCTGTCATGTTTACTAGTTAAACTCATATATACTGAAGATTATTTAACCTTTTAATTTCTTTAATACCATCAAGTAAATGGAATTCAGATATTGAGATGCATTTGCATTGACTCAAAATGCCTTCTGTGTCTGTAAAGATGTGAAATTATTTCTATCAAAAGTGTTTATGGATTATAAAATCTTGTGACAGTGTGATGATAAGAGCATCATACGGAGCCCTTTTAGGGACATGGCGGTGGAAAAAAATGAGAGGGAAGAGAAAAATATTTTTTTAAGCTTTTGCGTTATCTCGCAAAATCCTTGCGTTCCCCTTGAGATAACATTGCGTTATCTCACAAAACTTTTGCGTTCTCTCGCAAAACTTTTGCGTTCTCTTGCAAACATATTTGCGTTATCTCGCAAAACATTCAAACGTCCTGTTATTCAACACCGTACATTAACAATGGAGCGGTTCATACTAGATTCCCGGACCAATAACTTGTGAGCTAAATGTTCAGTGGGTCACGACCCGCACTTCATCGTTCCCAAGAAAGACGGCAGGTTGTGCCCCATAGGTCTGCATACCCTGAACAAGCACCTTCACAAGCTGCCGTTCAGATGCTCACGCAGAGGCGCATCCTGACATCAATCAGGTGTCAGGATTGGTTCGTGGCAATCGACTCGAGGGATGCTTACTTTCATGTCTCGATCCTCCTCTATACCAGCCGTTCCCACGGTTCGCGTTCGAGGGGCGGGCATATCAGTACAGAGTCCTCCCTTTCGGTCTGTCCCTGTCTCCACGGGTCTTCACAAAGATCGTGGAAGCCGCCCTTTCTCCCCTTCAGGAAAAAGGTGTGCGGGTACTAAACTTTCTTGACCACTGGCTTATCCTGGCACACTCGTGAGATCTGTTGTGTACACAGAGGGACCTGGTGCTCCGGCATCTAGATCGTTTGGGATTTCAAGTCAACCGAGAAAAGAGCAAACTCTCCCCAGTGCAGAGCATCCTCTTTCTCGGTATGGAACTAAACTCTGTCACCATGACGGCGCAGCTGTCCGCAGCACGCGCCCAGTCAGTGTTGAACTACCTGGAACACTTCAGGCGTCGGCGGTCCCCCTGAAACAATTTCAGAGGCTCCTGGGACACATGGCGTCCTCCGCGGGGTAATACCCCTCGGATTGATGCACATGAGACTGCTTCAACACTGGCTACAGAGTCGAGTTCCGAGGACAGCGTGGCACACCGGCAGCAGGCGCATGGTGATGACGCCCTGCTGCCGACGCACCATAACCCCTTGGTCTTCCATGACCTTCCTCCGGGCGGGGGTACCCCTCGCGCAGGATACGAGGCACGTCGTGGTTACGACGGACGCCTCGCTGCAGGGGTGGGGTGCAGTGTGCAACGGGCACGCAGTAGCGGGGCGCTGGACGGGCCCCCGTCTACGCTAGCATGTGAATTGCCTAGAGTTGTGGGCTGTGCTGCTTGCGCTGAGAAGGCTCCGGCCTCTATTGCAGGGCCAGCATGTGTTGGTCCTCCGGGACAGCATGACAGCCATAACTTATATCAATCGCCAGGGTGGCCTACGCTCACGGCAGCTATGGTTCCTCCTGTGGAGTCAGCAGGTGATCCGCTCCCTGCGGGCCACGCACATCCCGTACTGAACCAGACAGCCGACGCGCTCTCTCGTCAGTATACGCTCTGCGGAGAGTGGCGACTCCACCCCCGCGCAGTCCAGCTCATTTGGGTGCTGTTCGGACAGACACAGACAGACCTCTTTGCCTCCCGCGACACCACCCATTGTCCGCTTTGGTACTCCCTGACCAAGGCTCCCCTCGGCACGGATGCCCTGGTGCACAGCTGATTGCGGGACGGGCGGAAGCACACCTCCCCCCCCCCAGGAGCCTCCTTGCACAGACACTGTGTAAGGTCAGGGAAGAGGAGCACCAAGTGCTATTGGTTACACCGCACTGGTCTAACCACACTTGGCTTCAGAGTTGATGCTCTGGACAGCGACTCCCCCTGAACCATTCCCCTGACAGAGGACCTGCTCTCTCAGGGGACGGACACGTTCTGGCATCCCAGATCAGACTTCTGGAACACCCATGTCTGGTCTCTAGACGGGACGAGAAGATCCTGAGATGGCTACTCCCCCTCTACGGCAGAGACCATCATCCAGGCTAGGTGCCCATCTACTAGGCGGTTACACGCCTCTAGACGGTGCCTCTTCTCGTCCTGGTGTCTTTCTCAACGAGAAAGACCCACTGAGGTGCTTGATCAGGATTGTGATGTCCTTCTCATGAGACTGGAGACTAACATCTCCCCACCACACTGAAAGTGTATGTAGTCGCTATCGCCACTCATCACGAATCAGTTGATGGAAAGTTTCTAGGGCAACACCACCTGGTCACCAGGTTCCGAAGGGGCGCGAGAGGGCGGAATCCGCCGCATCTCCGCTCCATACCCTCTTGAGAGCCCCTCTGAGGTTCCGATCTTCCTCACCAGAGTAAGACGGCCCTCCTGTTGGCACTCGCTTCCGTCAAGGGGGTAGGGGACCTCCAAGCATTCTCTGTGTCCCCGGATTGCCTTAAATTCGGCCCTGGCAAACTCTCACGTTATCTTGAGACCCAGGCCCGGATACGTGCCCAAAGTTCCCACTTCTCCCTTCGGGGACCAAGTGGTGGACTTGCAGGCACTCCCCATCGGGGCGGAAGACCCAACCCCATCCGTGTTGTGTCCTGGACCGCACGCAGAGCTTCAGTAGCTCTGACCAGCTCCTTGTCTGTATTGGAGGACAGCAGAAGGGGAAGGCTGTCTCTAAGCAGAGGCTGGCGCAGTGGGTCGTGGATGCCGTTACGATGGCTTTCCGATCTCAGAATCTCCCATGCCCACTGAGGGCTTACTCCAAACGGGGTATAGCCTCCTGGGCACTGGCCAGAAGCACCTCTCTAGCAGACATCTGTAGAGCTGCGGGTTGGGCTACGCCCAAACACCTTCGCAAGGGTTAACAACCTTGTCGTAAACCCGGTGTCAGACCACGTCCTGCGTGGCGACATGTAGGACTGGCATCCGGGGGGGCGTATGCCTGCGAAAGCACCTTCCCACCCTCCAAGAGGTTGTGTCAGTGTGCTATCTACCTTTACTTCTTACCGAAACACATGGCTAAGAAAATTGGGACCTCACCAACCTTCCTTCTTACCCAGACACTGGTTAAGAACAGGCATTCCATCCATCACTAAGCAAGCACCGCCTGCGGGTTGGCTGGGCAGAGCAGCCTTCCCCCTTAGGCCGGGATACCATATGACCTATCACAGATAGTTCTAACCGGACCTGATAGTATCAGACGCAGTAACACCCCCACCGTGGGCTGTTGCTATACCCTCATGACAGGGGTTCCCACACATGGTAACCCATGAGCTTCCCCAGGTGGACATCCACCTCGCGGTTAACTACCCAGTCCGCACGTTCCATGCGTTCCCGTCCAAGGACGCGACCATACCTATATCCATCCACGGGTAGGAGGTGGCCTATGCAGCGCTTCTCTGATTAAGAGTCGCGCTCACTCGGTGTATACCCGAGCCGGACGGCCTCTCGCCAGTAGAGAGCTAAGGCCCCGTCCGTGAAAGGTTACCTGTCAGGGCTGTACCCATCTTTCTCCAAGAAAGCTCTGGGACCCCCCGACCACCACACTGGAAGGTTACAGTTTCACGAAGCTTCGAGCTGACACGCCAAGGCTTGTTACCGTCGCTTCGCTGAGATTGTGCGCGATACAGCGTTGTGGCGTTTTCCATAGGCAACCCTATCTGTCGTTCTCGACACAACGTCGAGAGACCGACAGAAAGGGAACGTCTTGGTCACGTATGTAACCTCAGTTCCCTGATGGAGGGAACGAGACGTTGTGTCCCTTATGCCACGAACACGTATCGTATTCTGCTATGTCGTGAGAGGCTCTCAGGCTCTTCAGAACAAGAGGTAAATGAATGCTGCACGCCGGCTTCCTTTTATACCGGACATCCGGGGGCGGAGCCCGGCATGCAAATATCATTCGCCAAATTTCATTGGCCTTTTCTATAGTAGTCAGAGTTGATTTTCTTCTCAAGGGCGAACCCCATCTGTCGTTCTCGACACAACGTCTCATTCCCTCCATCAGGGAACTGAGGTTACATACGTAACCAAGACGTTTTCTTTTTAATTTGAATTCTAGACGCTGGTACGTGTCAATATAATAAAAATATAGTTAAGGTTTAAAATGTATCCTTAAACTCAGTTAATTCCATTTTGTCATATAAGTTCATTTATAATGATGTGTAATTACAGAGCTAACTCTGTCAAAAGCACCAAGTAAGGACAGAAAACACAAGAAACCTTCAACAATATGCCATTGGATTCTGTCATAGAGCCAGTGAGTGGCTCTTACACACACATACACGCACACTTTGTTTTCTGCAAATAATTGTGTTTATTTGATGCCCACATGTAATGCAATGGCAGAATTGTATTTATTTATCTTCATTTAAGCATCATGTCACTGCTTAAAATGAATGAGAAATCTGCAATAAACTTGTGGTATTCATGTACATTACACAAAATATATGCCTTTGAAATCAAATTAAACTTTTCTATTATGACTGAAGACTGTTTTACTGTTTCTACGGTTTATTTGTAGATTTATTCAGCTTATTTGTGCAGTTACATGCTTCTAATGAGTTAATCATGGAAATGATAGTTTCACAAGATGCACATTCGCTTGAGCGTGCATTCATCCCTTGTATGGCTTGCATTTGTTCTCTATGTTGCTCCATCATCATAGCAATAGACTCCTCGTGTCTCCTGTTGGAGTTCTGTAACATCTCTGCAAACTCTCTAGCTCTGTTACTCTCAGCTTCAGTGTTCTGTCTCTTGAACTCTTCAATCTCTTGTGTCATCCTGTCTGCCTTGTCCTTAAAGCCCTTTTCCAGCAGAGCAGCTTGCTCCTTCAGTTTACTGTCCATGGCACGCTCAGCCTCCTCTTTCTGAAGTCTAATCTCTTCATCCATCTTTTCCTTCATCAGTCTCATCCTCTCTTCATTACTTTGTCTCTCTGCTTCCATCTTCTCCACTAGTTGCCGCTGCTCCTCCTCTTTAGCTTTGATTTCCTGGTTCAAGAGGCTGCTTTCTCTTGTTCCTCTGTTATTTTTATTAACAAAACAGAAAGAAAACATGGTTTACAAATTTAGGGTAGTCATAGATGTTACAGTAACTGTCCAATTCGAGGGTATGATAACACTGCGCAGTTTTAAGTGTTCAATTCAATCATGTTAAAAGTTATTTTGAATGTACCCACATCATTTGCAATAATGCTAGACGGACTGACGGTATACACTACTTTCGCATCTGTCTATGACAGTGTCACGCAGTTGCTACGTCAGTGAAGGTGGTAACATAGGGATCGCGGATATGATGCCATTGACAGGCAACTAAACAGCCCCGGTACACTGTTTAGAATGCCGATTTTTCAGGATTCAAAAGCAGTTGAAAACTTTTGAGACATTGTAAGTATTCAGATGAAAAAATACATAACATTGGCCAAGTGGTTTTTGGATATTTTACTGCAAAATTCTAACAACTCTACGTTTAAAACTGCTCCGTAGAACCATATAATTTAAGGTGGCAATTTGGTGCTACTTTTAGTAGCATTTTCAACCGTATCAGCTGTTACATCATCTTGTCCATGTCCTTCGTCGTTCAACAGCTCAAGGAACCTTGTACAAATTCACAAAACTGGGATATTAGGATTTGAAAGCTTCGAGACTCTCACCCTTAATAATTTTTTCCTTCTCAGTCAGTTTTTTGTCAGCCTGCAGAATGGCTTTAGAATCCACAGACTTCTGTTTCAAAACTCCTTTAGGACCTCTTTCAGCCTGTTGATGTACACACATACAGAAACAATTGTTAGTTATGACAACAGTGATGAAAATCTTCATATTTCTGTCATGTGTATAGATAATGAATAAAGAACCTTGACTTCTTTATTGGTCTGGCTCTTGTATTTCTCCACAATGTCCTCCAGATCCTTGCAGAAGTGATCATAGCCACCAGGTTTGGCATAGCAGCCTTGCTTGAGATTTTCGGTCGTTGTTGCAGAAGGGACGACAGAAGATTCTCACAACTT